>CAOJBK013583840.1:0-11462 GCA_948294925.1 Codiaeum variegatum
TAATTGTATAGCAGTATCTAAAAATATATATTGAGGAAGCCCTAAAGCGCTCATGGTATCATTATGAATATATAAACCAAAATTGTGAAAACCTAAAAATATACATACCCAGTTTAGATGTGATATGATTGCATCGCGATGCCTAATAACACAATTAAATAGATCGTTGTACTCGAGTAGTTGGATCATAGTCTCTTACAATAAAAATGGCTGTATGGGCAACATCACCAACTTTGAGAAATTCATCAATCCACAAGTAATGTATAAATAATGATAGTTGTATACCATAGTCAGTAGCTACATATGGATACAGGAACACGTAATAAATATGGTGAGCTACAACAATGGTTAAAAAATCTAACATAACTAGGTTAAAAAATAATTGAGCATACCATGACGTTGTTATAATCTCATATATGCTCTTATGGCCCTGTTCCGTAAACAGACCTTTACGAGCCTTTATATAAAATATATACATTTTAATTTAATTTTTTGGAAAATGAATGTATAAACTATTATTTTCTTTTTGTTTTGTTTTTTTTATGCATAACAAAGCTTAGTTTCGCTGTAAAATACACTTGTTGGCAATAAACTAGCTCCAAACTCCATCCCCAACTAAAAAAGAAAAAACGGTAAAGAAAGGATATGGGAAAGTCTTCTCTATCCTTACAATGAGTTTTTCCTCGACACAGAGACTGCGACTTCAATATAATACGGTAGGACAATAATAACAGCCAAGGATATTCATATTATTAGTATCACCACATGAAAAGCTCATCAGCGTACAGATTTCTCTCAAGAAAACCTTCTCCTTCTTCTATTACTCTTTACATAATCTTACTCTTTGCTTTTTCTCTCTTTATTTTTATTTTTAACACAAACGACATTTCGGAAAATGAGCCCAAATCTCTCTTCTCTCAAATTCGATCCAAATCCGAAGAATTCCGATCTCAATCTCAATCTGTGCAGGTATTGTTTTCATTTTTAAGAAGCGATCTGACAAAATTTCAGCTTTGGATTTGTTATTTTTGTCATATCATGTTTGATCGAATTATATGAGGAGAATGAGTAACAATTTGAGTGCTTAATATTATTGTGAAGTATTTTCATTTTTTTCCCCGGAGAATTGATTGTTACTTAAGCGGACAATGCGTATAGTAGGTTCAGAAAGTGTTGTTTTTTTTTGGTGGTTTGCATTTTATTTTTGAGGTAAAATTGTTTGTGATTTTTGTTGATCATGATATTTGGGGAAGTCTGTTAATGGCCTTTCATGATTATCATCTAAATGATTTGTGATTTTACTTTACAAGTTAAAAATCATACAAGTAGAATAGAAAATTATGATATCGTCATCCATGAGCCTAGACATTGATTTGGTATGGCTATGTTAAATCAGAAACAAAGAGGATAAGTTTGTAGGATGATTTCTGAATTCTTTTTTTTTTATTGCAATAAGTTTTTTTTTTCTTGTATATAAAAGTATCCCTCGCATTTCTAAATGCAATACACGTTATCATTTTATCATTCTCTCTATGCATTTACACAATATTTTACCAGTTACTAAGATATTTATATAGAAATTTGAGGATAAAGAGGTAGTTTTAATTTTGCAGGGGTACAATGAGCACCTATGGAATCCTCCTCTCAACCACGCTTTACATCCTTGTATTAGTCCTACAGCCAAATATAAAGGTTTAAATGATATACCTCTATATGTTCTCTCATTTGCCAACACATGGGTTTATCTGCCTGTCTTTCAAGTATTGGAACTGATATTGACTGCATAATTTCAGACCTCTGAACCTTTTTGATTTAATTATTTTCTGTTTTTTGGTGGCAATTTCATTTATTTATTATTTTTATTTTAAGTACAGTCAGGTGTATTCTAGTTTAAGGGATGAGCTTACTCTCTCTTTCCTTCTTCCTCTCTCTCTCTTTCTCATAATATGTATTGACAAACATAGACCCGTAATGCACATATTCACGTGCACTCATTTATATTTACTCTTACCTAATTCTGGTCTGAAACTGCAGGTGCAAAAGGTTGGGACCGCTATATCACTGTAAGAAGCAATGGGGGTTTAAATCAAATGCGCACTGGTGTAAGTTTGTGACATATGTATTTACTTTCACTATCTTTTGTTTCGACTTTGTTATGGTTTGTGTTTTCAGTATCGTGTGATCTCATCCCCTTTGAGGAAGGCCAAGGAAATCAACTAAGTTTTAATGTTGTGTGGTCCTTATTACTGCCTTTGGGCTACATTTAGCAAGGGTGAATGCTGTTGAAGCATTTATCACCATGTCACCTAAAATCATGTTAGGTCTATTTAATCCTGTTTACAGTTGTGATTCAGATATACCCGACCTTCTTTACTAGGGCATTCACTGTTCTAGATTGGACGTGCCATGACCATCTCTGTCCCTCCTTTCAATCTGTTTTCAATGATTGCCTCTTGCACCCCTTTATGAATGTCTGCTTTGTTTCTTGTAAGGCCATTTCTTGTATTTCGACAGTCTTCTCTTCTTGGCATCTTAATTTTTGCCATTCTTATTTTTTGTTTCTATTCTCATAATCGAGGCAGCCACAATCATAACTTTTTCTATAGTTATTTCCTTTCACTTCATTTGGCTTTTTTTTTCTTCCCCATTAGGTATAACTTATACCGTATAAGCCAATTTGATATATGAGGGCATTACAGTAATTCATCCATTGTTTGAATATCTGGACTGGTATATTTCATTAACTCTTGAAGTAGCTGATATCTAGTTACTTGACTTCCATGTTCTTAAATGATAGCACTATTAAGTACCTTGTAAATAAAATTTTTTATGAATAGATGGATGACTTGTTACCATTGCAAAACTCGTGAAACCTGAAGGCTGTCCATCCTAGATGTCTTAGATTAGCATATGAAAGATGAACACATAACTAAATTTGCAAGGTGGTGTTATGTGCCACTAGTAGTTGATGATCATATAAATAAGATTTGTGGGTATATGGTGGACTGAAACTCAATATGCGGCAAAACTTTATGCATCAAACTCATTAACTGTGCTTTTGAAGCAGATATCAGACATGGTGGCTATTGCACACATCATGAATGCTACATTGGTCATCCCTCAATTAGATAAACGTTCATTTTGGCAAGATTCAAGGTGCATTTCCACACCATTCTAGCATTTGCATAGTAATTCAATGTTATGACCAGGATATTCTTTTTCGAACTTCTCTTTCATATTTATAGTACTTGCTGTTTTTTCTCTAAGAACAAGTTGGTTGTGCAGCACATTTTCGGATATATTTGATGAACTTCATTTCATTTCAAGCTTGCAAAATGATGTAAGGATTGTCAAGGAGCTTCCTAAAGAATTGGAGTCTCTTCCTCGGGCTAGGAAACACTTCACCTCCTGGTCTAGCATAGGTTATTATGAAGAGATGACACGGTTATGGAAGGACTTTCAGGTACAGAAAACAATTGCACAGTTTTCAGTTGCCGTGAGTACTTCCCATATATAGGTGTGCTTGATTATATGATTCTTCGCTTAAAATTAAAATTTTTAGCACTTTATTGCTTTATGTTTGGTATTGCTTATTTTAAAAATCTTACTCTACTGAACTCAACTCAATTAAACCTTATTCCCAAGTCATTTGAGACTATATATATTCGCTTTTTCTTTTTGGATCGATCATGGACCACATCCTTACTTCTTCCTATTTTACCTATGTCTACTGTCCTCCATGTAAACTTAGGCTTGCTTCTTCCTATTTTATCTACGTCTACTGTAATGTGTTCTACTTTTTTAATTGGTGCACTTAATGGTATATGAGTCACATGCCTATACCACCTTAATTTCCCTTTCCTCAATTTACCCTCCACCAGAGCAACTTCAACTTTATCCTTAATATGCACATTCTAAACTATATCTATTATAGTATGAATGTACATCCATCACTATATTCTCATTTTTGCCACACTACTTTTTGAGACTTGTTGCATCATTATTGTTCAATACCCATTCCCAACTTCAAAGTGGGTTATTGCAGCATGGATTCGAATTGCGGTCGCGGTTAATATGACGGTCACATCACGTGTAATGGTATCGGGACCGTTGTGGCCAACGGCCAACTTCTACTTGATTTTACCACAAAAAATTACAAATTGAGACATGAGGGCCTGTTTGTTTTAAATCCTAGAATTGAAATCGGAAATGGATTGGAGCTGAATCAGAAATAGAATGATTATTTTAGTTTTCAGATTTTTGGTTCAATGGTAGAAACAAGGGTATTGGAATCAAGTTCTTATAAAATTGTGACTTTTTAAATACATAAATTAAAATGTATTTTTATTAAATATTTATTTGAAACAATTAAACTTTTTATTTTTATATTATATTTTATTTAGTATTTATTTGAGATAATAAAAATTAAATATTATATTTTTATTTAAATTTATAATATTTTATAAATTTATTTTTAGTATTTAATTTTTTAATGTTAATGATATTTTATATTTTAAATAATACAATTATATATTTTATAAAATAATAAAATAAATTTGATTCCTGTGAGGATGGGAATTTAATTCCTCAGATAGTTGAGGGGAATGAGTGATTCCCACAAATGGGAGAATCATGTTTCCATTTTCAAGTACTTTAAACAAAAAAAAAGGGGGGTAGAAATGAGAATCACTCATTCCCATTCCCTTTCACTTTCCTGACACTAATTTTAGGAAAACAAACACCCCTCCCCCCAGGTGCTTATTTGGTTGATAGGAATATGAGAATGAGATTGAAAATTATTCAATGAGAATGTGATTAAGTCAATGGGGATTGGAATATAAATTTCATATCTTCTCATTTCCACATCTCTTTTAGTAATAAAAATATTGGAATTTTTTAAATTTATTCCCTACTTTTCATTCCAATTTCAATTCTTTCGTTCTACCAGACAATGAAAATTTTGGGAATACAATTTTATACCCATTTTCTCTTCATTATTCCAGGTATCCAAACAGACATAGGAGTTATATCTAATTATAAAGACTTAAAATGTATATATTTTCACCAAAATTAATGTTAAATACAACAATTTGATTTTTCTGCGAATAATAAGTTTTTGGTACAAAATAAATGAATTTCATGCTTGAGTCTGTTATACATCGGCTGTTATGACTGTTAAAAAAAACACTTGTCATTATATAACACCTATAACAGTAGGCAAATTTTCGATTACATAATGGCTGTTACGCCATGCAACAGCCATTATTTAAAACTATGTATCATAGTGCAATAAAAATTTTCCCTTTAGATCACATGAAGTCTTTAATACTCTCGAAGTATTTCTCAATTTTGTCCATCCCATTTTCGTCCAGTGGGCAACATCCTCCTTACAACCCTCATATTCTTTGTAGGATTCAGTTTAAGCATATAAAGTATGCGCTGTGGTAAAACTACTCCCCCTAAGGGTCAGTTCGGCATTACTTTTTCCTACTTGCTTGCTTTGTTTCTGTTTTTCCCTTTTTTTCTATAGTTGCTTCTTGCAATCCTGAGTTCTGGAGAAGCAGGAGGATAAGCTATATTTTTTCCAAAAACAGCAAAAAGCATTCCCATATCATGTGCATTCCCAAAATTCTCAAAATTTCGAAGGCTAGGTTCCCAAGCAACACCAACAGGACCTAAGCGAATTCCCATATGCTACCTACTTCTATTCTCCCAAAACTTGCAATTATTCTGAAGTCTTTAGCCTCTAGTATACCTCTCTATGTCTCTAGCTAAAAATCTTAAGAAATCACTGGAAATGTTAATTCTAAATTTTTAATTTAAAATTTGTATTGAATGTAATATATCATTGAGTTTTCAAGTAATTTTGTAGTTTAAAATTTTAATTGCATAATCAACTCTTAAATTTTCATTGAGCGGGCACTACCTTGATTAAGATTAAATTTTTGCGAAGATCCCAAGTAATGTTTTGGATTTCACCTCTCTAGTTATGAACGGTAGGATGCCATGGGAGAAAGAATAATACTAAGAATGATAAATAAAATTCAGATCTACAATTTATGCTATCACAAGTTCACAACCACTTAGATAATTTAGATGCTATACTTGCTTAAGTAACAAGCATGTGAAGAGGTGTTGATTAATCTACAGTTGTTGTGTATATGGTGTACGTCTCCATCTGTCTGGCAATTTTGGATTTTAGAATGGATAATCAAACATGGTATGAAAGCCACTTCTCCACTTGATCTATTCAAATTAACAGCTTTTTTTTTTCTTTCTTGAGGTTTCGTGTGAAAGGAGATGTCAAGTATTTTATATTAGTTGCTCGTGAAGTTTGATGTAGCATGTAGGAGGATTGCGTGTGCATTTCAGAATCAGAAACTATGTTATGGAATTTGATTTAATTATATGGTATCAGTTGTGAACGTGTTTTCAAAATGATTCCAATAAGGATTACAAAAATAAATAATTCAACTATATAATCACAAACTTACGTGTTTTGCTGTTTGTAATGAAACATATATAGTCTAAGAAATAGTTGTACTACAAAATTTATCTAACATGTGTCTAGCCCTTATTGTAACTGGAAGCGTTGCATCAGTAGCACATACTAATAGGCACAGAATATGTCTGATATTTAAAGCCATGTTAGGTCACCCATGTTGGCTGATATTTAAAGCCTTGTGAAAAGTAGTTTCTCTTTTGGCAATTGTCAGTTCTGATTTCCATTGAAAATCTGGAAAGCATTTTCTTTTCTATACGTTTTCGGCTACTTTTGTGACTATTGTATTTGTATTTGACAATGTAACCTGCTTAACATAGCTGAGATGGCCCTTTTGGCTTAACCCTAAAAGGGCAACCTATGTTCCTGAGGTGTGCACCCAATTGCTAAGGTTTAGACCTTGGAAATCCTTTGTAATTATTTTGATTCTGCAATGTGTTTTTCTATTTGAAAATCAAAACTCGCTATTGTCTTGCTACGTAAATGAGCATGAAGTACACTCAAGTGCACCAAATCAAATTTAGACTAGACCAGAAAAAAGGGGAAGTAGTATTGTCTTTAGATCAATTAACTAAAGAATGAGACAGAGTGAGAGAACATTATCGTATTCTATTCTAATTTAAGAGCCAATACTCTAATTATTTGGCATGAACAAAAGATTGATTATGAGAAGTGCAAAAAATATGAGGATAAAATGTGAATTTGGTGATGATGATGGACATTGTACTATTCTTGATGATGAGTGGAATGGACACTGCTACTCTTGATGATGAGTGGTTTCTTTGAATGTTTTAGGGAATATTGCAATTTGATTCTGATTAAGACTTTTCAACATTTTCAATTTTCTTTTTGTTTGGACGAAAAAAATATTGATGCATAGAATTTTAAATTTTTTTATATCATTATAATGCATTCTGTATTGCACTGGGATATTTTGTCAGCCTTCTTTTATTTACCATCATGCCTGCTCCTGCTGCTTGCTCGTAGGCTTTACGACCCCATTCTGCCTTAATGAACCTGGTGCCCTTAATAATTATGTAATTTAAATAAAGTCATATGGTCATAGTGAGTTGATGCTGTAGGGTAATAATAGTGTTGGGCCATTGACTATTGTGGTAATGGTTTTTGGAGATAATGACACTTCAGATGTTTTATAGTGATAATGAAGTCAACAGTGACGATGACAATGACAAGGATGCTAATAATGATGTTTTGATGGCAATGCTACTCGTATTGATAGTGGTAATACTGGTGGTGCTGATGATCGTGTCAATAGTGACAATGGTTGTGGTGGTTACATTGGTGGCAGCAAGTGGTAACATGTGTAATTGAAGGACAAGTTTTCCTCTCAAAAAAGAGAAAAAAAAAAAGGTGAGGTTTAGTCAATGGTGGCAGTGTGGTTACAAGTGTTGGTGGCAGTGCTGTTGAAAAATTATGGTCTAGGTTGTGGAAAGACCAGTGATAACGGTTGGTCATGGTGGTAGTAATGATGTCAGTATCAATACTGATGTGATCGTGGTAGTGTCGGAGTGATGTCAATGTTAATGGGTTTGGAAGGGGCCAATGATGTTATCCATGTTGGTGGTGCCATGTGGGTGGTACAGTGATAATGGTCGGTGTTCACTAAAATTGTTTATTTCAATCAGAAAAAAGAATGGAGTTTCATTTAAACAAAAGGAGATTCTTTTATTCTTAACTTCATTATAAATTTGGAAAACCTGAAAAATTTCTACCAGGAAGGAAACTGAAAATTGTTGCATACCCTCAGAAACTCAAATCTGTTTCTGCTGACAGATTTTCGATTAAATGTTCTCAAACTTTTGACTTGGATTATTTCATAGGAGGCTTATCAGGTTTGTTTTGTTAGCTGATGGGGTAATTGTTACAACTTTTGGATTAATGGTAACAACAGGATAAAATGCTTAAGCATTTTCATTTTTTTTTTCTTTTGAAGGATGCTTCCTGTTTCTTTTAATCCTCTTGGTCTTTAGTGTGTGAATTCTGTGAATTAGTTCCTGGGATTTTTTATGATAAAATTTGTGATTTTTGTATACCAATTTATTTCTGTAGGTGATTCATGTTCCCAAGTCAGATTCTCGTCTTGCAAACAATGATTTGCCTCTTAATATCCAGAGGCTAAGATGTCGTGCTTTGTATCATGCTCTTCACTTCTCTCCTCCAATCGAAAGCCTAGGAAAGGTCTGTTTTGTTGACATTATGAGCTAGTAGTCTAAAAGTGAAAATTCTTGAGTTTCTAAATTAAGCAGTAGAAACTGGTCCTTTTTTTTTTTGGCATTTAAAACCTCATAATTCATGCTATATCATTTTACAACACTATGTGCGTGATCCTGGGTTTACACTTATTTTCAGTATCAATGCATTGAGGTCTCCTATGGGGATTCCTGTTAAATTAGGTTCTGAGAATGCATGACGATGACATCGCAGAAGTTGGTGGAGCGGCTGAGATCACGTGGAGGAAGATACATCGCACTTCATCTAAGATATGAGAAGGACATGCTTTCTTTTACTGGTTGCACTCATGGTCTGAGTGAGAGAGATTCTGAAGAGCTATGGGTAATGAGGTGAGACTATTCAAGGGTATCTTTGTCTCTGTTGTCTGTGTTTGTGTGCATGTGCAGGCACATTTATGAGGGACAGGCACACATGATACTTGTATATTTTTGTCATGTTCAGATCAGGTCAGATTTGATAGCTCTGCATACCTACCATTTGTACCTTAACAATCCTCTTCCCTTCACTGTCCCATTTTATATTGTAGGTTCAATTTCTTGCATTTGATCCTTCAATAAATAGTTGTTAGACCTTAATGTATTGACTTTCTTGTTGCAATGTTGGAGCAGGATGTAGTAAACTAATTATTTAAACTTGGATTTTAACATTTTATGTGTGGTTGGCCGGGCCTTGATAAGATTGTCGATTTGCTGAGTTACTTAGGTTTAGGTTGTTATTCATTCCCATACTGCGTAAATTCAGCATTTCTAGGATAGCTGGTTTTAGTTGGGGAATGATTTTGTTAATCTGTATCTTATATTTATGACATTTTGTCTTATTGTTTTCTTTTCCTTTAAGGGAGAATACAAATCATTGGAAGGTGAAAAAGATAAACTCAACAGAGCAGAGAGAGGGAGGATTTTGTCCTTTAACTCCCAAAGAGGTGGGAATATTTCTACAAGCTCTTGGTTATTCTCCTTCAACACTAATTTACATCGCAGCTGGTGAAATTTATGGCGGCGAATCTCACCTTTTAGAGCTCACTTCAAGCTTCCCAAATACAGTTTTTAAGGTTGGTCAATAATTTTGTCGGCAGTTGCCATATAACTGCTTACATTGGTTGGATTTGTCAGGATACCTTGGCAACACCAGAGGAGTTAAACACATTTGCTAAGCATGCTTCTCAGACAGCAGCACTTGATTACATTATTTCAATAGAGAGTGATGTCTTCATTCCATCATATTCGGGTAATATGGCCAGAGCTGTTGAGGGTCACCGGAGATTTTTAGGGCATCGCAAGACAATTATCCCAGATAGGTATATATCCAATCAAGTTGTTATAAAATCTCCTGGGTTGCATAAGAGAAGCACAAGACTGTTTAAATTGGACCAAGTCTTGTATGTCCTATTAGTGGTAGATGATAACCTCGGGAAGTATTTGTGTAAACTCCAATTGGAACATTACATTCACATTGACTTCCTGCATTTAGGATTGAGTAGAGAATTTTCATGAACTACATGATTAGTGTAACTTCACCTTTTCAGTTTCTTCTTAGGTAATTGGGATGGTAATTTACCAAGTCTCGGTGTTAGTTTTACTACCTTGGATGTTATTTTGATGGCTTATTTTGCATGGGCTTTTTTTTGTGTCATTAAAATGTCAATCTTTGTAACGAACGTTCACTACCTTGTAAATTATTTTGATGGATGGATTGATTCTTCCCATGGGCTCTGGATGTGTCATTGTAATATCTAGTCAGCCTTTTATGCAGTTGTTTCAATTTTTGTAATGGCTGCCTATTTCATTGGGAGCTACTTAAATGAAAGGTTATACTTCTGGTTCTCTATTTTAGTGCTATCACTTTCCACTTTGGCAGAATTTCTCAAGTATGTGCTCTGGTTGTCGTTCGTTAAAGCCATTGTTTTTTTCCCATTATAATTTCAGTTGTCTTATGCCTTGGGGAAACAAAGGGATGTGCTAGTCATTCCCCCTTTTTCTTGCATGATATATGCATATATTTTCTGATTTTGATTTGGTAATTTATTGCAGAAAAAGACTTGTCAAGCTATTTGATGAGCTAGAAAGTGGACAGCTGAAAAATGGCTCCTCATTTTCAGAGATTGTACAAGAAATGCACAAGTACAGGTAATTTAGTTGCAGTTCTTTGTGATTTATACAATACTGGACTATTACTTGCGTCTTGCTACCGGTACTTGCAAATCTTTAATAAATTTCATGTATAATAATTTATAAAAAATGATAGGCATAATCAAATAAATACTTTTAATGAAAAATTAGATGATTTTTGCATAGAAGGACTAAAAATACAAATTTTATTGAAAAAAGATGATATTTAATTTGTCAATATTTTTATAGAAAAATTTATATATATAATTATTAGTCAAACGATTATAAAGTATAATAATGTTTCGAATAGAAGGTCATTAAAGCATTTAAAACAAAAATGTTCTGAAAAGCATTTTTGTCAAAACTGGACCGAACTGGATGGTCAAACCAGAATCACTGGAACTGGTCCGGCTTGTTTGGTTCATATATGTTACCCTCCCTACATTGAGAACCAGCTGATAAGGAGGAACCAGCTGGTTAACTGGCCGAACTGGTTGACCTGGATCGGTTCATGCATATGGCCAGGCCTTAATTTTTTAAAAAAGAAAATGCTTTTGTTGTGGATTGAGCACACAACCAAAACCCAGTGGCAATAGCAA
>CAOJBK013587920.1:0-13024 GCA_948294925.1 Codiaeum variegatum
GACTAATTGAAATGATTTTGGACAAACAAATAAAATAATTAAGCTTAACATGAGATGTTAGTTTAATCCACATGAGATGTGGTTAATTAAGATTTAAAGGTGATCCTACTAATTATATATTTAATCTAGTTGAGTAATTGACAAATCATTTAGTCAAATATCAACTAGAACAAGTAACCATAATTTTCCAACATGATTCCTTAATTTAAGGAAAAGTGGTAGGATAAGTATGGGGTATAAATACGAAATGGCATCATCTTTTTGCCTAACATTCACTCTGACACTTAAGCAAATGAAAGAGATGGAGATCCTATTCATCATCTTCTCTAAAGAGTTAGAAAGAGAAGCTCTCTAAGAGTTAGAGAGAGAAAGCTTTAAATTCACACCAAATTATGAGAGAGTTTATTTTGAATAAGAGTTCTTCAAACACAAACTCTTCTTCAATTTACTTTTGAGAAAGGAGTGTGGAGAAGCTTTCAAGTCCAAAACCATTCCTCAAGTCTCATATTCTAAAGTAAAAGAGCAAGGATCAAATATTTGGATAACCAAAGAGAGAAGATTCAAGATTCTTGAAGAGAATTGGAGAACAAGCTTTTGGGAAAGCTTGGTATGTCTCAAGTTATAGGCTTCACACTTGAGGAGCTTATCGAAGGAGGGTGAGAGGTATTTTTACTTCAAACCTTTCTTTGTTCAACTTGTGTTTTGCACACAATTGGTGAGATTATCCATGGTTGAAGTAATGGGTCCTTTCAAAGAGTTTAATAAATGACTAAACCCTCAATGTTAAAAGAATTTTGACATAGAGTTGATTTTCAAAGTGTTTGAAAATTTCAAATGATTTTGTTAAAAAGGTTTTGACAAAATGATTTTACTCAAACCTTAGGTTAAGGCAAAGTTCCAAAGAGTTTGAAATATTGCCTAACCTAGTTTTGTTAAAAGAGTTTTAACAATTCAATTTTTGAAAAAGTTTTGAAAATAGGAATTTGAATCTTCCATACCCTAGGGTTCGATTTTCCCTGAAATTGCGGGTAGTTAATTTCACCTTTTAAGTGGTATCGGAGCCATCCAATTTGTTGTGCAAAACCATGGTTGTGTTGGCATGTTTGTTAGAGGCAAAAAATGTCATTATATGCTATTTTTGGCATTTACGAGCAATGTTCGTGGGCATGACTATTGTTCATGAGGCATAAATTAGGTGCTGCCTATTCACCCGTGAAGTTTGCCCGTGAGACCCTCATAGGTAATCCTCACGCCCATGATAATTGACCGTAAGGTGAATGGTAGGTTCTGTACCTTGGAAAATGGCATATTTCTTCTATCACAGCCTTTGTTCATACCTGTGAAGTTTGCCCATGAGTGCCTCATGAGCAATCCTCACGCCAATGATGATTGCCTGTGACTAGAAGAAAAGGTGATGTATTGAGTGGTAGTGACCTATTATGTAGTCACGGGCAATGTTCATAGTCATGATGATTGCCCATGAGGGCCATTACACCTGTGATTTTTGCTCATGACTGGTACATAATATGCTGGAATTGGCAATATCACCTCACGACCATTGTTCAAGCCCGTGACTATTGGCCATGAGGTCATTGTATTTGGGAATTTGAAGTTTTAACTTTTTAATCCTTAGTTACTTATCTCAAAGAGTTTGGGATGCTATTTGGCCATTGTCCTATGTCTCTAATAAACATATTTGGACTTCAAAGAAATAAATATGAGATATTCAAGTTTTGGAAGAGTTTTAAAAGGTTGAAGTACATAAACAGATACCTAATTTATAAGATTTATATGTTATTGTTATGTGTTTGTAATGGCATGAATGGGTGATCATGGACTTTTAACTTAACAATTGACTTTGCAGGGCTGTAATATTCTTTTATTATTAAAGGTAATGAAATTAAGAGTTAATTCCAAGTTTAGGATTTCAAATTCATTGAGCCTAAGGGTAATCTTTTCTTTGTAATCTCACTTGGTATGCGAAGGATACGTATGTACACATGAGATGTGGAGATGCAAGAGTAAAAGAGTTCAACCCATGAAGATGCCTAATGGGAGCATGATGATGAGATTAATCTTTGTATGCTTGTAATTTGATAACCTAAAACCCTTACTCATTCCTTGTAGCTGGGAATTGAAGCCTTAAGTCCATGATCATGCCTATGAGTAATATTGTCCATTTTAATGATATATGTGAGACATATATTATGCATGAGATGTATGTTAAAATGGATAATGTGCAAAGTGAGACCTAATTAATAAGACCTAAAAATATTCCAAAGTTTTATATTAAGTCATGGTCCATTGGAGCAATGAAACTTAGAAACATGTTTTTGAACTTGTTTTCTTGAATTCATTGTATAGCATGAGATGTTGTGAGTATGAGATACATTGTATGGCAAGAACGATAATGCGTACCTGAGTTATAAGATGTTCAAATCATCATACTCATTGGTCTAATGGGTTTGACTTAACTAATGTGAAAGGCCAAGAACGATAATGTGTACCTGAGGTTGGAAACATTAGAAGCTAATAGATTGAATCTCATATGAGATGTGATGAACAAGAGTTGTTCACTTACAAGAAATAAGTCCTTTGAAAGATAATGTGTAGCTTGTGGGATTGATGAACACGAGTTGTTCACCTTGCAAGATTTCAATCAACCCACTAGAGATTCACCCCAATGGAATCTCCGTTTCTTATTTTGGAAGTTTAGGATTCGCCGAGTTAGTGGGAGCACTATCTTGATTAAAGACCAAATCAAATAAGAGATGTGAAAGACTATTTACCCCAATTTTTTCTCCATAAGACATAGGAGAAATCATCGATATTATTAGAATTGAAATCAATGAGATAAATTGAAAGAGAATAATAAGTTTCTCCTATAGTTAAAACTTGGAAGGGGTGTTGAAGTGTTCAACATGCTGATTTCCAAAAAGGGATAATTGTATTGTTAGTATGACTAACATACATATATCTAATCCATGATGAGATCATTGGATCATGGTCAAAGTAATCTTTTGATACTTGAAAAAGTAATAAGGATTTAATTTTGACTAAATGGAAAAAATAATTTAAGGATTAATAGATTAACAGAAGTGGATGAAAAAGAGTAAATCTTTGGATTTGTTTTAACCTGTAATAGAGGAGCAGCTTGCTACAAAAGCTCCAAGCAATGAATTACTACAAACTCTATTAGAGATGCCAAGTATTTTGCTGCATGAGATGCTGCAAATGAAAGGTGTTTGGATTCAAAGTTCGTAATAGAACTAAGTGTGGTTTCTTCCATTCATTCGTCGATTTCTCTCTACTGGGAAAGGAATGGAGTCAATGCTCTAGTAAGGGAATCAAGGTCTCACTAGAAATCCAAACACAAAGAAAGGCAAAAGCATGTATTCGGACAAGGTCATTGGGACATGTAAGGCAAAAAATAGTGTCAGCTAGTAACACAGTAGATCTGTTGACTAAAGCTATGAGTCAACTAACAATTAGACTTTCATCTTCAAAGACGAGTCTTAGATATTGAGTTGTTTGGCTTTAGATCAGCTCTAGTGCAAGTGGGAGATTGTTAGCAGTGTATGCCCTTGAGCTTACACTCAGCATGTGAATGTAAATGAAAATCTAACTAGCTTTAGCATATATGTTATTTAAGTGAAAACATTCCTTATATCGAATGTGTACACACACACACACACACACACACACACACACACATATATATATATAATCTTGTGTTTTAAAATGTATCATAAATGATCATGTGGTTTTCTGCATTAACAAATATGACCTTAGACTACTAATATCGTTAACTAATGCCTACATGGCTGTGAAGTATCATACACATGGCACATATATGGGACTGACATGTAGGCAATAGTTAACTGTGTTAGTGATCTAGGATCATATACGTTTCTACAAACCACATTATCATTTTTAATAAATTTTAAAATTCATAATCAAATCTGAAAAATGTCTAAATCATATAATACTTTTGTGATATTATCTAAAAAAATATAAATTTATTTATGCATTTATTTAATTTTTTAAAAAAAGTTTGCAAACTAATTTTTTTAATATTTAATTATTTATTGATATTTTAGAATTTGTGTTTGTTGGAAATGAAAACTAAACATAATATGTTAACTTTAAGTTTTAGATGAAGTTTAAGTTATAATAATTTTTAAAATTTTAATGTTTATTCTATTATAAATTATTAAAATTATAAATTTAATTAATTACATTTATTCACTAATTCAACCATTGCTCTTATGGTTGAACCACTAATCTACTGACTCAACTTGTAGACTCAGTCGACAACCAATCCAAGTTTGCTAATTATGGATATTCTTATGAAAAATTCTAGAGAAATTTTATTGCAATTACTGATAGTTAAGTTATCGTATAGTAGGACGACAATACCAAAATCAACTAACGGTTGGATGATTTAAAAGTTATAGGAAATATGGACTTTTAACAATAGTTGGAGGCAAAGGTTTTGCCACTTCAACCCAGACTCACATATGTAGGAAGGATCTCTTATGATATTTTTTTCTCCAGAGGTGATTCGACTGCTGCCAGCCCTTTGAACACATTCTCTACTATTGGTATATCATTTTCCACTGTCATTTGCTCCAAGGTCAATACTTCAACATGGACCAAAAACTACTCCTTTGTGAACTCTATATCATCAATAGTCTACTGGGGAAGCCAAGGTTGAATGATTAGGAGGTAATTTTGAATGTGCCCGAGGACACCATCTTCTATACGTCTCTTGTCCTCCTCATTTAAAAAAACAGTTTAAATACATTATCATTACCAAGTTCACTTACTTGAAAGCCTACTTTTAATTTCCAAATTGTATTCATTGTACTCTTAAGTTGATTTGCAGAGAATTCATTTTCCCCTAGGATCTTGCCTAACAACATTAAACTAGAAGCATTTAATGCTTGCTCCACGTCAAACTCAAGATTAATTAAGTGTTTTAATTGGATAAGTTAAGTTGGATTAACGCTAGGTTAGGGAAGAAATCTTCTTGTTGTTCCATTAATAGGAGAGAGAAACAGACAGAAGAGAAGTGAAATGTTGAACAAAGAGCCAAAAAGTGAAACTAAGATCCTATTTTTTTCAATTGATTTCTACTGAATTTATTTTTACTGATTAAAATTATTTTTTACTGATTAAAACTGATTTATACTTAATAAAACTGATTTTTACTGTTTGTAATTGAATTTAAAAGCTTTTTGAACTTATTTTTACTTTTTTTACTGATTAAAACTAAAGTTTATTTGTTATTTTTTTTAAGTTAAAAAGAATATAACCTAATTGAATGAATTTAATTTTTTTATTAGATGTAAATTTAAATATTAAAAAAATATAAATAATAATAATTTATTATTAGCTTTTTTTATTTATTATTTTTATTAAGATAAGATTTTGATTAGTTATTTTAAAAGATTCTTTTCATCATAGCATGAATCGACTTCAAGTTTAAGATTTCAAGAATTGAGGATTTTAATATTAAGGCCATGTCTTATTTAATTGATTTTTTACTGAACTAAAATTATTTTTACTGATTAAAATTATTTTTTATTGATTAAAATTAATTTTTACTTATTAAAACTAATTTTTACTTATTAAAACTGATTCTTACTAAACCTATTTTTGCTAAATTGATTGTTACTGATTAAAACCAATTTTTATTAAATTTATTTTTGTAAATTGATTGTTACTTATTAAAATTGATTTTTACTTCTTAAAACTAATTTTAAGGTACAACTGAACTTATTTTTATTGATTAAAATTATTATTTATTAAACTTATTTTTACTTATTAAAATTTATTTTTACTAATTAAATTTTATTTTTAATGAATACATATTTTTAAAAAGTGAATAGAAAAATGTCTAATTGATAACTATTACTAATATTTGGATAAAAGAAAATTCGAATTAGAAAGTTTAAAAGGAAAAAAATGACAATAAATTTATATGATCTCTTATGGGAATATGAATAGTTCAGTAATAATATTATCAAATTTAATTAAAAAGTGTAATTTTAAAGGATGGTTGAGAATGTGATTATGAATAATTAAATTGAACTATATAAATACTGATGAAATTTTGTCAAAGAGAATGATGATGAAAATTTGAATTATATGAATATTAATAAAATTTTACGTTAAAATATGATGGTAAATCTATATTATATATAAAAGTATATAAAAGGGAAGACATGTAAAATTATAAGAATGTCCTCATAATTACTTTTCTAATTATGGGTATTATGGTAAATTTAAAATTTGATAATTATATAATTAAATTGAAAAAACAAATCATACAATTTTGCAAATTTAATGAAAAAACGTATAATGGTTTGCTAATTTTTAGCCAAACAATAAAGCATACTTCAACTATTTTTTAGTTAAAATTTTTAGCCAAACATGATAGAAGTTATGTGGCTCTGTTTGCCAAAAGAAAAAAAAAATCGGGATATAGATGATTTAATATATACTAATTTTATTTGTTAGCCAAGTGTTATTTTAGCTTAGTATTTCATTAATAATATTTTAGTTTTTTTTGTTAGCCAAGATGCTTCTATATTAATAATTTAAAAAAAAAAACAAAAAAAAAACGTTAGAATAGGAGTAAATTTAAGTTTTCAAAAAAAAAAGTAATAAAATAAGAAGTTGAATTAGTATAAAAAGTTAGTTTTGAGTGAGAATTAGAATAGGAACTTAATTAGAAAGTTTCAGAAAAAATTTTATTAAATTAATATCTTAAATTGTATTAATTATATATCATAATCATATTATCATATTTTAATTTATATAAATGTGGTTAATGGGAGGATCAATAAAAAATACGTTATTATCATCTTATTCTTCTTAATTTAAAGATATTATAATAATTTTAAATTAATTATTATTTATTTAAAAAATTTTATAATAATAAAAAATATAATAATTCTAATAGACTAAGAATTAGTATTGAAATTGGAATTTTGTATTTAAACTATTTTGTAGTATTTATATTTGAAATTGAATACAAATTGGCATTGATAGGAATTTAGTGTTTAAACTTTGTTTTATTTTTGTTTTTTTTTTTATCTGCCAAATATAGTGTTGTTAAAAAAATTGTTTACTTAAAAAAAAATTCAACAAGAACCATTAATGGTTTTAATTTTACTTTCAATAACTATTATGCTTTTAATTGGCGAAAAAAATGTTATACTTTCAATATTTATAAGAATAAATTATTATTTATTTATTAGAATTTGATTAAATTAATTATTTCATTTTTTCATTTTAAAAAATGACATAATAATCTTTAAAATTTAATTTCATTCAACTATTCAGCCATTCCACTTAAATTTTCCATTAAATGATACGAAAGACTAAAATACTCCTTATTAACTATTAAATTTTCTATTAGATGTAATTCTTTTATTTATTTATTTTTTCTCTATAGAACTAATTTAAAATTTAATTTTTTTTGTGAAACATATAAATCTATTAAAAACCAAATTTTGGGTTCTTTCTCTTCGATTTCTTTTTCCTGAATGTTTTCAATTAATCCAACACTCAAATCTTAATCAAGAACTAAAAGAAAAAAAATCCAAAGAACGACCATTAAAATAATTGATCAGTGGCCAATAAAATAGTAACTAATGGCTTTTTTTTCCAACAATCCAGCCAAATCTTTATCAAAATGACTTTTTTATTTTTTTATTTTTTTGTTCCTTCTAATTATTTGGATTCTTTTTTCAGTTTTGAGTTTTTTAAGGCAACCACCTTCATATTTTTAATTCTAAGATTCCAATTTCTTCATTAATCTTTAAATGAAATTTGCTTCTTGACAAAGAACCCCTGGATTTGTAAAGTTAGACAATGATATGTGGATGAAGGTAGAAGACTATTACAGCACACCATTTTATTAATGTGTTGTAATTTATCCGGTAGTGACATGTGTAGGGTTGTAATTAAAACAAATTAGTAATATTAACAAACGGTGTCGTTTTGCTAGTGGTCCCCAAATTGTTGTAACAGTCACTCTATATGATCTCAGCTTGCAGCTTTTTGCAGTTATCATTGAGCAATAATAGTAACCCTTTCTCTCTCTTTTCTATTCTGATCTTCCCTTTCTATTTTCTGAATAGATTCAATTTAAGTTGAATCATTTGGTATCAGAGCTCTCTCCTGAGCATTTGTATTGTGTTATCTGTATTCTCCCTAAAATCTAAATTCATTGCCACCATGTCAATCACTAAAAGTTCTCGCTCACAAGATCTCAAGAAGATGGAGGAAAGCATCAAAGCTATGGTGAAGGGAAGCTCACTGAGAACAATCGGAGGCAGGAGCAATCGATCTCTCAATTGATTGATAAGAAGCTGTAATCAATGATGAATGAGCTTAAAGTTGTGCTAACTACCCTGTAATTAAGCTCACAGCCACCAACACCGCCTGCAACCTCTTCTTCTAACCAAAACAACCAGATCCATGCCGTTTCTTCCTCAAATCCTCCACCACAATCTCAGGCCGCTTCATCCACCCTTAACCCACCACCTCCTACAACACAGTTTTCTCAGCATACCCAAATACCAGCCAAAAATACCATTAACCTTACCTAAAATCCTCTCACCCAAAATTACTTGCCTAATTTCCCAAACAACCAGAATTACCAATTGGCTACCCACGTCACTAAGGTTGAATTCCCCATATTTGATGGGACAGATTTGGATGGGTGGTTGTTTAAGTGTGATAGATTCTTCCAAATTGACTTTACCGGAGTACTTGCTAAAGTGAAATTGGCTGCAATTCATTTGGAAGGAAGGGCATTACAATGGCATCAATCATACCTTAAGAATAGAGATCAAAGGGAAAAACCTCCTTGGGAAGAGTATGTAAAGGCTCTTAGGGGACAATTTGGTGAGAAGGTTTATGAAGATCCAATGGCTGATCTTAAATGGTTAGTTCAAACTGGATCACTGCAGGAATATATGGAGGAATTTAACATCATCTTCCATAAGGTTACACTCTCAGAAGAATATGCCTTAAGTAGCTTTCTCAGTGGATTAAAGGAGGAAATTAAGATCCCTTTGAGGATGTTTGGCTCAAAAATAATGCAGCATGCTTATTCCCTTTCTAGACTACAAGAGTCTTACCTCACAGCTACAAAAACTGCCAAGACCTTGACCAATAAACCCACTACCAAATGCCATAACCACATCCCACAATACTACCAAACCCCTCTGTTGCCCACACCACCAATCTTTACTGAACTCACACCTAACACCTCAAACTATCCTACTGCCACCAAACTAGTATCCCCATTTCAACCTAGAACGAAAAGACTTAGTGATGCTGAAATTAATGACAAAAGGGCTAAGAACTTATGCTTTGGTGTGATGAAAACGTTCTTCCCAGGCCACTAATACAAGAAGAAGTAGCTGCATATGGTAATGATATAGGAATTTCCTGAGGGGGAATGGAGTGATGATATGAAATGAGAAGAGGAAAATGAAGTTACCCTACAATTTCTTTAAGTGCCTTTGTTGGTTGGACAAATGGTGACTATCAAACTATGAGGGTAATTGGCCAGTATAAGAAAACCCTTATACATATACTAATTGATTCAGGAAGTACACATAAGTTTGTGGATTTGTCGTTATCCAGGAGGATGGGGTGTTCATTGAGAGTCATCAAATATATTCCAGTATCTGTTGCTAATGGCCAGGAGATCATTTACATTTACAGTTGTGCAGCATTTACCTGGGAACTACAAGGATACCAGTTCACAGTAGACTTCTTGGTCATGCCCATTGGTAGAAGTGAAATGGTACTAGGGATTCAATGGCTAGAAACTTTGGGAGACATCAAGTGGAATTTCAAGCTTCTTACTATGAAATTCCAAATTGAAGATGTTGAGTGCCATTTGCAAGGTGAGACAACTAGTACCTTAACCCTAGTGACACAAAATAACCTAACTAAACTGCTATTGCAGGATACATATTGCATATATGCTATCCAATTTACTGCAATTACTGCTAACTCCATTGAACCCTTGTTCACTTCTAATTCCACTAATCCATTACTACTTGAGTTATTGGAGGGTTACCAATATTTATTTGAGAAACCTACACAACTACTCCCTTACAGAACCCATGACCACAGAATCCCATTACTTGAAAACACCAAATCCATTAATGTTAGACCTT
The DNA here is from genome assembly GCA_948294925.1 of Codiaeum variegatum. Taxonomy (NCBI): domain Eukaryota; kingdom Viridiplantae; phylum Streptophyta; class Magnoliopsida; order Malpighiales; family Euphorbiaceae; genus Codiaeum; species Codiaeum variegatum. The sequence goes on from CAOJBK013587920.1 coordinate 10,212, forward strand.
ATAAACACTTACCTTTACAAAAGGACATCATAGAGAAGATGGTGCAGGAGTTGTTAGACTATGGAACTATTTAACATAGTGTAAATCTATATTCTTCACCTATTGTGTTGGTGAAAAAGAAGGACCATACATGGATAATGTGCATAGATTATAGGGAATTGAATAGCAAAACTGTTAAGGACAGGTTTCCCATACCTATAATTGAAGAGCTGCTTGATGAATTATATGGAGCTGTGATTTTTTCCAAAATAGATCTCACTTCAGGATATCATCAAATTAGGATGTATCCACCTGACATTCCCAAAATTGTGTTTAGAACACATAAAGGCCATTATGAGTTCACTGTATTGCCTTTTGGCTTCACAAATTCCGCTTCCACTTTCCAAAGTCTTATGAATGACATTTTTAGACCCTATTTACAAAGATTTATCCAAGTGTTCTTTGATGATATACTGGTGTACAACAAAGACTTAGACTCTCATTTGCTGCATCTTAATTGTGTTTTCTTAAAGTTGTAAGACATCAACTATATGCAAAGAGAAGCAAATGTGAGTTTGGGTTGGCTTCTATGGAATATTTGGGCCACATTATTAGTTCCCAAGGGGTAGTTACTGACCCTAAAAAGATTGCACCAGTGGATAACTGGCCTACACCTAAAAATGTGTAATAATTAAGGGGATTCCTTGGATTAGCAGGCTATTATAAGAGGTTTATTAGACAGTATATGGCCCTTGGTAAACCTCTCACTACTCTTTTGAAGAAGGATAACTTCACTTGGTCTGAGTAGGCTCAATCTGCCTTTGATACATTGAAGGAAGCTCTCATAATGGCTCCTGTTTTGACTTTACCTACTGTGAACAAAACCTTCATAATTGAAACATATTATTGTGATATAGGTATTAGAGTTGTACTCATGCAGGAAGGGCATCATATTGCATACATCAATAATTATTTGGCTCCTAAGCACTAGTCTTTCTCAGTTTAAGAAAGAGAACTCCTAGTTGTGGTCTATGCAGTCAAGAAATGGGACCATTACCTGGAACACAGGCACTTTATTATCAATACTGACCATAGAAGCCTCAAGTTCCTACTAGAATAATGAATTACTTCCAGTCATTAATAAAAGTACAAAACAAAGCTATTTGGTTATGATTTTTAGGTGGTGTACAAGCTAGGAAAGGAAAATACTGCAGTTGATTCACTATCAAGACAACCAATAGCTGAATTGATATCACTAACTTTGTCTACTGCTACTAGTAGCTTACTTCCAAAAATTGAACAAAGTTGGCATGATGACACAGATTTCCAGAAGGTTATTCAAGAGTTAAAAAGAGGGGAAGCTGAGGTACAGCCCTTACACATGGCATGGGGAGTTGCTCAGAAGGAAAGGGAGACTGGTGATTAGAAATAGCCCAGAACTAAAAATCAAATTGCTATAGTTAATGCATGACTCACCTATTGGAGGCCATTCTGGGGTGCAGGCCACAGTTAAAAAGTTGCAATTACTCTTTCATTGGAAGGGAATGGAGAACGATGTGAGGAACTATGTGAAGCAGTGTGCTATCTGCCAGACTTGCAAGTATGAAATTGAGAACACTCCTAGTCTTTTATAGCCATTGCCCTTTCTAAAAGGCATATGGACTGATATTATTATGGATTTTATGAAAGGCCTCCCCAACTCACAGGGAAAAGAAGTTATAATGGTAGTTGTGGATAGATTCAGCAAATATGCCCACTTCCTAGCTCTAAGTCATCCTTATACTGCCAAATCAATGGCACAATAGTTCCTTGACAGTATTTACAAACTACATGGTCTCCTATTTACCATGGTAAGTGATAGGGACCCTATATTTATTAGTAGCTTCCGGAATGAGTTGTTCAGGTTGCAAGGTTGTGAGCTGCTTAAGTCCAATTCCTACCACCCTTAAACAGATGGGAAAACTAAAGTGGTCAATAGGTGCTTGAAAACTTATTTCAGGTGTATGATAGGTGAAAACCCAACCAAATAGGCATAGTAGCTCCTATTAGCAGAATGGTGGAATAGCACCAATTACCATACTTCTACACACTCTACTCCCTTTGAGATCCTGTATGGTGTGTCACCCCCATTACACATTCCCTACTTCCCTGGTGATTCTGCAATTATAGAAGTGGATCAATACCTACAGGATAGGGAACTGGCTTTACAAATTATGAAGTACCATCTTCACAGAGCACATCAATGAATGAAACAACAAGTTGATGCTTAGAGAACTGACAAGCAATACAGTATTGGTGATTGGGTGTATGTTAAGCTTAAACCATACAGGAAACAGAGTGTAGTCCACAGGAGTAATCACAAGCTCTCTCCTTTGTACTTTGGGCCATTCTGTATTAAAGGTAAGATTGGAATAGTAGCATATAAATTGTAGCTCCCTGTTGATGTAGCTATACACCATGTGTTCCATGTGAAGGGCGAATACGGAGTCGCGTAGTGGAAGCAAAAAATAAAATTTCAACACTATCCAGCAGCACTGCTGGACAGAGTGCTGCTGGATAGCAGCTCTACTAGACAGAGTGCTACTGGACAACAGCTTCAGCCGCACTGTCCAGCAGCACTACTGGATAGAATACTACTGGACAGCAGCACCAGCAGTGCTGTTCAGCGCTAAATTTATTTTTGCAAAAATCCGATGTTACTCGATTTTTGATTTTCAAAACTTTTTGAAATATTTACCATGCCAAAACACTTTTGACATAGTTGAGTTTAGATATTCATTAAACTCTTTAACAAATTACTAAACCCTAAGATGGACCCATATTCAACATCAAGG
>CAOJBK013588340.1:0-10152 GCA_948294925.1 Codiaeum variegatum
ATTGAGTTGTGACATAAACTCTTTAAATTAATGACGTGGCATGTTCTTATTGGTCGTTAAAATAATAATACTATTATTATTATTAAAAAAAAATTAACTCTAAGCCCAATTTTTATTCATCTTTTTTCAATATCCTAAAACCATTGTTGTTTACTTCATCTTGAACCTCACTTCATCAACAACCACTTATACCATGACCCACACCTGAGCCTTCAAACTCCAATTTCGACCACTCTTTAATCTCCCTTCAATCTTCTCCTCTGTCTACTCAATCCAAAATAAAGTCTCAACCCATTTCCTTAGTCCTTTGGCGATTTCTGAAGGAAAACCCAAACTCCAGCCACCACTCTAGCTCCAATAATCACCAGCGAGCTCAAATCTATAACCTAGAATAATCAGCCACTGTTTAGAAACCATAGCTCGACCCATTTTCTTTCACAAGATCCAACCTTTAAAATGAAATCAAAATTTCAAATTAGCAAACACCCAGACCGAATGATGCAGTTTCATAGAGATCCAGCGATGACAACCAAGGATGGAGATTATTTGAAGCTTAGAAGTTGGGTTTAAGGTTAAAAAGATCTTGGTTGAGTTTGTTTTTGAGGTAAGGAAGAGGATAGTTGAAGTCTAATGGTTAGAGGAGAGGGTTGTGGTGGTTGCTGGATTTGCAGGTCTAGTGAATGGCGGTAGGGAAGGGCAGAGCTGTAATTGAAGGTTGCCAGGTTTTGGGTTTCTATTGATGGTTGGAAGGTTTTACGAGGACAAGGTTGAAGATGGTGAAGTATTTAGGTCTAAGTCTCGTCGCTATTGGAAAATAAAGGTTAGAGATGGTCGAAAATTATGGCTTTGAGGTAGTTATGGTGAATTGTGAGTGGCGGCAATGGGTTGAAAAAGATAGGAAAAATGATGGATTTTAGGTTATAGCTTTTTTTAAGTAAAAAAAAATAAAATTAAGATAACTAAGATAATAACATAACTAAACATGATGATCATAATTATTAATTATTATTTAACAACCAATGAGATTGCATCACATCACCATTCAAAATTATTTCTAGGTTGTTAACCTATAAATGCACTAAAATTAATCATTTTACTAGTTTTAGGCACTCAATTAGACATTTTGAAAGTTCAAGCACTCAATTGAATAACTGTGCAAAGTTTAGATACTAAATTTATTATTATCCCAATTTAGTACACAAATTTTTAATTTTTTGATAAAATTGACATATGACCAGAATTCCAATCTTTTTCGGTGACCGAAGTTGTTGTAGAAATTATTCTTTATTTTTTTTTGAAATCTTAAAAATTTTTAAATCATAAAAACTTATTAACATATGTTTATTTTTTTAAATTTATATCAATTGAAAATAATTTTTTAAAAAAATAAAAAGTATTGACACGTCAGTTCCAATCACTGGAAAAGATTGAAATTTCGGTCATATATTAATTTTGCAAAAAATTGAAAGTTCATATACTAAATTGTTAAAATTGAATGTTGATGCTAAATCTACAATTTTTAGTATAGTTCATACTTTTTTTAATAATTAACCCCATATAAAACCATAGTAACTTGCACAAAGTTAACATTAATTTACTATCCTCAATTAATTCAACTAATTAACCGGCAATTAGCCAATTAAACAAAAGATACACAATACAAGTAGATTAATTTATTATTTTTCATGGACATGCAAAGGAAGATTACATTAATTTATTGAATAATAATTCAATAATTAGGCATTAATCAAAGGGAAAAAATGACAAACACGAATAGCTCCAGGTTTAATTCCAAGCACTTGAAAAAAAAAAAGCATGATTTGGACTCCATTGATACTGTAAAAATAAAAAAATAATAATAAAAATATATCTCCAAATCAAATAATCACTTTACAAAATCTTTCTCATAAAAATCACTATCAAAATAAAAAATATCTCTAAGATTAGAAATATCTCTATAAATATATTGATAATGAACTCCATTAGATCTCCTATTTAATTGAGAAATCAATTCAATGATTGATCTATTGTGGCTACCTCTTCTGGCTTGACTCAATGCGCCATTTCTATTTCTTTGAACACCATCTCTCAACAAAGTATGTAGTTGTCCAACAATTTCTGTTAACTGTTGTCCAATTTACGAGTTGAAGTTCTTTGTTTTTCGATTGCTCTCCAAACAATTGTTAACCCTTGAACTTCGTTATAGAGTCGGCTACCACCACTATCATGAGCCATCAAATTGGGTAAAATCCCGCTCTGATACCACCTGACGTAGAGTGTAATGCGTGGAGATCGTCAAATGAACAAATCTCCCAAAAGAAACGTTTCAATCCAGAAACATACACAATCTCAAAGAGATTATAGCAAAAATTGCTAAGGTTTAGATTAATTAAGAATTGATAAAAATTATTTTATAATTGTCTAAATTATTCTATTTATAGGAGTTACATAATCTTAATTTAAAACTAATAAGAAATTACAGATATTAAAGAAAATAATAAATAATCCTAAACATGCTAATAAACTAATTAAAAATTTGCTAAGCAAGAATCCTAATTAAATAAGAAAAATATTTTTTTTGACAAGAAATAAGAAAAATAATTAAAATACTTGATAATTAAGGAAAACTAGTTATGAATATTTATTAATCAAGAAAAATAATTAAATCACTCTAAAATAATTAAAATAAATAATGAAAGGGCCCTCATCAACTTTAAATGGTCTTTTTTAGGTCTCAGGGTCGTTACATGTAAACTTGGTAACTCATTTATATCTTTGAATGAGTTTTGATTTGATATATTATGAGCAATGTAATTCATCCGTAGTTAAAAATTATGATATTTCAAAGCTAGATTTTTTTTTCCACAATCCCAACTATACAAATAAGTTAAAATCTGTTCTTATATCTTATGGCCCACATTAAGTATGTTATAGTAAAATTAATAATTATAAAATGTCGCAAAAAATAAAAAATAGATTTATGTAATCTCCTTTCTATTATTTAATTGCAAGTGCTTATCAATGTCAATATAATGCAGATTTCTTTCAATATCATGTTTCAATGTTTGGTTAAATGTAAAAATGATATTGATTTTTTCTTAATATTTTAAAATTATGATGCCATATTATAAATGTGCTTTATCGATGTTATGCATTGCTGAATATTTGATGAAAATTTCTTTTTATATCTCATTACTTTATCACTTAAAAAAGGTAAAACTATCATGACATTTTTATCACTAAGACTCAAATGAGTTTTAATTTTTGTCATATCAGATTTTTCCATTAAATTTTAAATTCAGACTTTATATTACAATTGTCATATTAAACTCAGACTCATTAAAAATTATATCTAATAATTAAGTATCTCATATTATTTTAATAAATTTATTTAAAAGTTATGTTTGCTTTTATAATTTTGAATAATAATTATAATAAAGATGACTTTAATATTAGTTTTTTAAAAAAATTATTATATAAACCTATATGAAAAATGAAATATCCAATTATTTACTACTATATATATATATATATATATATATATATATATATATTGTTGAATTTCAATGGAAGAATAAATTCTATTTGGTGGTAAAAACAGTTGTATTTTATTAATTGAATCTGGAAAATGTTTACAGAGTTTATATAGGCAGTAGAATAGCTTCTTATGGAAGCTTTTTAACTACCTAAAAGCTTCTACATGAAGTTATCTAACTGTTTAGAGTATTTGACAAGCTATTCTGTTACATTTACAGCTGTATAATGCAAGTTGTAACTGAATGACAGCCTGGACTTCTTCAATCAACTTGCATTCTGTTGGCAGCAGCTCATCTTGCAGTCTGGTAGCAGCAGCTTCAATTCAGCTTGCATCTTCAGCTTATTCAGGCAGCAGCTTCAGCTTTGTTCCATGTTCCAGCATATTCAACTTTGCTTCATGTTCCAGCAGCAGCTTCAGCCATGTTGCAGTTTCAGCAATGTAGCAGCTTCAGCTTCCAGTAGAGTAATACCTCATATTCCAACATATATCACTATTAAAAATAAATATTTATTGTTTAATTTTTAACCATTGAAAATAAAATTAATTAAGTCATATCATACAAAAAATAACATTTCCAAGTTTAAAATGAGATTTGGCGTGGGTGAAAAGTATTAGTGATCACTAACTTTTGTTTGTTTTTCCATTATTATCACTAAGCTTTGATTTTTTTTTTCATTTTAATTACTAACATTCTATTTTATTTCACCGATAGGTCATTAAGAGATTTCATGGTCGAAAATTTGATGTGATATGACATGTGTCGACTAGGAGCTGACGTGGTATGATACATGGCAAGCCACGTGTCAACTAGTAAGTGTGCCACATTATATTTCCAGTCATAAAACCTTCTACTGACTTGTCAGTATAATAAAATAGAATGTTAGTGATTAAAATTAAAAAAAAATCAAAAGTTAGTGATCAAAATAGTAAAATAAAAAAATGTTAATAATCACTAGTGCTTTTTACCTGAGATTTGATAAAGAAAAATATTTAGAGTGGGCCCACAAAATTAGCTTTCATATATTTTTTAGGTCTTAGTTGAGAAATCTCCAACTCAGATTCAAATTTATACTAATCTAAAGATTATTGCTAAAAGTAAATTTTGAGTCCGAGTCTTGATAAAATCATACCCAAACTCAAACTCCCTGTAATAATCCCCTCGTATATCTATTCCAATATATAATCAACTTTTAATTTTAATACATTCTTTGAAATATCGAACCTCTGTACTTTTTGAAAGTTTTCAAATCTACCAAATCTCTATTTGTGGCATAAATTAGTTAAGGTAGACATTTATATGTTACCCATATAATTAAATGGCTAATAATTTCATGAATATTTTTTAAAAAATAAAAAAGTGAGTTTTTAACTACAATAAAATGCACAAAATAGTCCAATTAAAAATTATTTAATAAAAAGGGCTTGAAAAGAGTAATATCTATTTTTTTTTATTAGATATAGATAAGAGATATCATTTTTTTTTTCTTTATAAAGAGTTGTTGAAGATCCAATAGCATTATGGACATTTGGCCAAAAACCTCAAATTGGGATGATTCGAATATGAGATCTTCCATTTCTTATTCCTTTTACATAAGGTGAAAACCAACTCGACCATACTTAATTGGATATATATATCGTTCTTTTTATTTTCAAATAATTTTATTTAAAAGTGTTTGAAAATTATTTAAACTATAATTTTTTTTGTTTTATTTATATTATTTGATAAAAGAGTATATATTGAAGAAAAAGCTCGTAAAATGAAATGATTAAATGTCAAGCATCTCAATTTTTATTTACCAGCTAGATACTTTATTTTTTTTGTCCATTGTTTTTTTTTTTTTGCAAAAATCACAATTATTATCTTTTATAAATAAATTCCACCTCAACATATCATTTTTCTTTTACGTTGGATTAATTACGAAAAATTAAAATTAAAAATTTGATTTTCCATAAAAAATGCCACGTTTTTCATAAGCAAAAAGTAACCTAAGGAAAAAAATGTACCCCATTTATTATAGTTTTTTTAAAAAAAAATATAATTTATTTGATTTTTGGCTATAAATAGCAAGGGCATTGGACATAGAAAATCGCATATAGTACCAATTATTCTTCTTGAAAGAAAACATGAAACTCCTTCCTTTAATCCCTCTATTCTCACTCTTCTTGGTAGGTATTCAAAGCAATACATGAGAACCCTACATTTATATTAACCATAATGTTAACGTTTTTTCGTATAGTGGTTTTTTTAATTATTTGTTTTTCTTCTTTTATGAATTTTTTTCTTTGCAGTTTTTGAGTATTATCAATGCTAGAAAGGATGCGGGTGAATATTGGCATGGAGAAATGGGAGATAAATCCATCCCAGATGCAAAACAAGGACAAGTTCAGGCTTCTCTAGCCTCATCTTTTGATAAACCAATTGCCACCATGAAGAAAAGCCAGCAAATAAGAATCGTTTTCCCAATATACCACAATGAGGATAATCTCAAACCATACAAGTCTTTTGAGTTAAGTCCTGATTTTTTAATTTATCACAGTGATGGTCGTTTAAAAGTAGAAAATTCTTTTGAGTACAGTCCTGATGTCACAATATACCACGATGATGCTAATCTCGAATCATACAAGTCTTTTGATCCAAGACTTGATTATACAACAAATAACAATGATGTTGGTCTCAATGCATAGAAAGCATTTGAGGAGACTGATTTTGAGACTAGAGATAATGTTCCAATTTACAATGATCAACTTGGTCAGAAAGCACAAACTTGATTTGTTAAAGATTTTGGACCAAGGCCACAATAAGCTTTCGTTTACAGCAAGTAAGAGGAAAACTATTGCATTTGCTTGTAGCTATCTTTTTGCTTCATGTATTGAAAATTAGAATTCTCAATAAGGCCATTTTAGTCAGTAATATGATTTCAATAAAGGCTTATAAGAAGCTTGGTGTGTATATATACATTTATGTGTAAGATATTTCTCTTACGTTATATACTGTTGTAATGTTCCTGAATTTAAATATATATGGATGATTATTAGTTTCCTGAAATGCAATACTTAAACAGATTTTGTACATATATTTAAATTTAAATTGAAATAGTACTTTGGAATCTCAAATCACTTTGGGGTAAGAGGGTGCGCAGTTATCCAAATTAACAAAACCAGATTAATTTTTAACGACTATTAAGGTGATTGCTAGCATCACGACTTGATAAGAAAGAAGCTCTGACATGCCTATTGATGGCGTTAGAAACGGATGTTGAAATCGTAAAGATCAAAGTAAAGTAGATAGGCAAAGAAGCAATACATGACTTGATGAGAGAGAGTCGGTCAGCTTGTGAAAGAATTTTCTCTTTTCAAAAAGATAGCTTGGATTTGTTTTTAGCAATTATAGGATCCCATGTAGAGATATAGTTTGGTGAGGCACCTATTGGCAAGCCCAATTTATGCACGCTAGATGATTGAAGACTAGACCTTAGATTATTTTGAGCGTTGGGATTGTGACAGACTTTGAAGGTACATAACTTTTAGCACATGATGAGTTACAAGGCTCATAATATATCAAATCGAAACTTGTTAAAAAATCTATACGAGTTGATTTTATTTCTCTAGTTCCTAGTGCCTAATGCAAAGGGTTTACCCTTAACTCCCCAATTTTGGACCCAAATTTTGTCCAAAGGATGCACTGTTAGGTTAACTGGAGGAAGCACCGGGGCTTGCATTGGGATTTGGTGATATCAACCCTGATTCACATCTTTTTGTCCTTGTCCGATCATCACATTGAGCAATCCTTACCCCCTCGTACCTCGAGTTAGGTCACAATGACTAGGGCCGATGTTAATGTCGAGGTGGGATCCCATTTGGGCAGTTATGTCATTGTATTTATCGTCGAGGATATCAGTAAGGTTAGTAAGCCAAACGTTTAAAGTTTGAATTATGTTGTAGTCTCGATTATGTGCATCCCTATTATCTTTCATGAATGGAAGAACGACTTGAGCGATTTGATTTATTATGCTCGTATACATATTCGTATTTGCTGGGGCCATGACTGATCCAATAGCAGTGATATCAGTAGGGTTTAAGATCATCGGCCTGGGTGGCACGATCTCCCTATTGTATTCATACATTTCCTCACCTGAGCTAGTATCGCCTCAGGGTGGGGGTGGGGGTGCTCCTATAACAACCACTTCTTGATGCCGAGTGTCCTCCATTTCACTCTTGTTGGTCAAACCTGTACGAACAAGATCATTAGTTTTTCCAATTTTTTTATTATTTATGCTTTCCAACAATATTGCTATCTTTGAGAGAGTCCCACCAAGTATGCAAATATATGTTCGCAATCTAAGCTGATTATGGTGCTCAGTTAGGGTTAAATTTATCCTTTGAATGTTTTTTAAGGTAAGGGGTCCCTCATTTTAGTCTATGGCAGGAATATATGACTTAACATAAATAAAAATAATCTTTTTGTTCGTTTGATATTAATTTCAGAGTCAAACAGATAATATTTTAAGTATTAGAGATGTAACAAAAGCTAAAGAATACATAGGAAACTAAAACACTAGAAAATAAACCTAAGATAGTATCTCTGGAATTGTAGCTGATTTCGGGGTCGGTTGCCGTGCTCAGAGCTCTAAGAATGGCCTTCTATTCTGGATGTATCCGGAGCATTATCGGGAACTCTGGAACAAAGAGAAGGTTTGGTATCTAGGCTCTTCTATTAACCGTTGCTTTACTGGTGGAGGTATAGGTGCAAACCATCACTCTAATGAAAACGTTGTAGCCTTAGCAACTGGGAATTTGGGTTTTGACTTGTACAAAGATTTGTTTTTTCTGAGAGAGTGAGGATTCCCTTTCTGGAATTAGGATTTCCCTTTTATAGATTCCTTAAAGTTGTGGCTTCCCGCTCTAAGGAATTTAGAGCTGGACCTAGGCCTTAGGTACTAAATTTTGGACTTTAGAACATTGGATAACCCTTCTTGTTTCTAAAAGTAAGGGCTGGAAGCCCTTAGCTAAGCTTGGACCGATATTTCACTCTGGGATTAGGGGTCTGTTGCTCGAATGTAGCCTGATTGCTTTAAACATTCGGCCTGGGCTTCAGGAATAGAACATGGCTTCTGAAGATTGATTTGGCTAGGCATCCCTCTCATCTTAGGTAGATCTTCTCGGCCTGAGGTTGGTGAGCATATGCCCAGATGGGCTTGGACTCGGCTTGGGCATGGGTTGATATGGGGATCTTAGCCTTTGAGTGAAGTTCTCAGTCCTTTCTAGTTTTCTTCGGTTGAGTTAGGGGTGAGCATTCGGTCAGTTCAGTTTATAAGCGAACCGAATTGAATAAATCGAAAATCGAAATTTTAATATTTTAACAAACCGAACCAACCTGAAATTTAATATGCAATGGTTCGGTTTTAAACCGAAATATTTTTTTATTCAATTTTTTTTATATAATTATGTAATATGTTAATAAAAATTATAGATTTTATGTTCAATTATTATTATTTATAAAATTATTAAAATATTAAATAGAAATATAATACAAATATTAGTAATTTATCCTAATAATTTTAAAAAAATTATAAATAATATTAAGTTTTTTTATATAATATTAAAATTTCGATTCAGTTCAATTTGAAACTAAATTTTTTTCCAAACCGAAATGAAGTAATTTCGATTTTTAAAAATTAAAACCGAACCGTACCAAAAACCGAATAAACCGAACAAAATTGATAATTTCGATTCGGTTTGAATTTTCAGTTTCGGTTCGATTTTGCTCACCCTAGGCTGAGTCACTCCTTATGCCCTAGATATCTTCCCACTACAAAAAAATTAATTTTTACTGACCCCAAAATTATATTTACTGACCCATTACTGACACAATTTAGGAAAAAATTAAATTAATTAATTACTGACCCAAAAAATGGGTCAGTAAATTACTGACCCATTTTTTGGGTCAATAATTGGTCACAAAATTAGAGTGAAATAATTATTTAAAATCCTGCCATATTATACTGACCAACTACTTACCTATTTTTTGGGTCAGTAATTATTTAATTTAATTTTTTTGCCAAATTATACTGACCAATTACTGATCCAAAAAATGGGTCAGTAATACATGGGCAGAAATGAATTTTTTTATGTAAACACGTGCATCAAATAAAATGTTACTGACCCAATTATGGGTCAGCAATGGGTCAGTAGTTTTAAAAAAATTATTACTGACCCAATTTTGGGGTTAGTAATAGGTCAATAAATGAAAAAAAGAATTGTTACTGACCTAATATTTGGGTTAGTAACGGGCCAGTAACAATTAATTATAAAAGCCCCCTGCCCCCCAAACTCATTTCAATTTGTCCTGCTCTTCTTCTTCACAGCCACTCCAAACCAGCAAGCAATTTAGAAATCCAACAGGTGAAGACTCCAGCATCTTCGGCGACTGTGTCTCCTTCTTTTCTGGTGAAGACGCCACCATCTCCGGTGATAGCTTCTCCCAACTCTGCCTCTCCATCTTAGTTTCTCCATAATCTCCAGACTTGAACTCGCCATCTTCGACCACCACACCATTGGACCTCCGGCGAGTCCTTCTCTGCACCGACACCGACTGCTTCTCCATCTCTGCACTG
>CAOJBK013588877.1:0-15180 GCA_948294925.1 Codiaeum variegatum
TAAAACACTTACAGTCACTAGTTTTATGCTATTTCATATCATTTCGAGCCTCCAAAATATAATTTTTAGATAATAAACACTACAGATGCTCCAGTTTCAGACACTACAAACAATCAATCCATCTAATCAGCATCCAATCCAGTTCATCCTACATCAGTTCAAAAAATCAAATTAGTCCTCTCTGAACACAATGGAGACCTGTTCTGGCTTCAACAAATCATCATCACCTCTAGTTTCCAAACCACACAAAAAGGTAAATACAGAACAATATACTTCTTACCTTCAATTCTATAAATGTTTTAAGCCCTTTAACTCGAACCTAAGTAATATTTTTCAATTATTAATTTTAAGCCCTTTAACTCTAATTTAAGGTAACTTTTATTAAAATCATTTTCATAATTAAAATTAATCAAACCAAAAAATTGGTTTAGGTGAACACAAATTCAAAATCAATTTTCATTAATCAAGTATCAAAATTGATTAATAGCCTTTTCGGTTAATTATTTTAATAACTGAATTCAATTAGTAACTGAACCAACAACCACACCACTGTTACTAGAACAGCCCCTTCGCAAGATGGGAGAACTGCCTGGGGTTTGATTCCCATTCAAAGGGATACGTCGGCAAGCCTTTATTACGGCTTCAACTCCAAACCTTTCCATTTTAGTGTCAATTTTTATTATTATCTACTTTACTATCATGTTATTTCATTATTCAAATGTTCAATTTCTTTCATTATGTTGTTTATTTCACTTATTTCTATTATTTTGTTTGATGAATAGCTTTTGGGAATGTGTTCTCCTCCTATATCATAAGAATGGAGGGGAGATCCCCTGATTCATTAGTTTTTCTTGTATAAATTTTATTGCCTTATTTGGGGTATTGTGCCTTCCCTAGAACCTGAAGTGGGCTAGAGGAAGGACCCCTAGCAAAATCACTTGTCTTTACATCTTTATTTATGTCATTTCCATAACTGGTAAGTTCATACATTCATTTGATATAAATGCTCATGCATACATGAAAATCCAATTTTAACTGAATTGGCATGATATTTTGGGCCAAAATCTTGTTTTGATTAAAATGGTACAAAACTATTTTTATTAAAATATTTTTTCTGATCATGAACCCCCAATCCCCCTTTGGTTCGAAAAAAGACTAGCTTTGCCAATTAGGTAGAACACTGAACTTTTTCTAAAATGGAGTTTACAACAAAAAGGTTTCTTAATCAACTTAGAATAACACTAACTTTTCTAAAAGGTTAAGTGGTGACTCCACACAATTCACACACGATGTACACTCCAACAGACACATGTGGGAACACGATCCACAATCCGTGATGCACAATCTGAAAGGTTTCCTCCAGGCCTTGTACGAGGTCTGCAGGCATGCTCTTCGGGGGGAAATCCCATGGGGTGTTTGGGTGGGGCCTCACAACTGGTGACTCCATTGGGGACGTTTCACAAAACTGACCAAAAATTAAGTGGGTTATTTTCTGAATAACAAAATTTTGGTCTGAAATCATGCAAAAGTAAGTTCTTATACATTACTTCCTATGCACTTGTAAATTAGGAAAACCCGGATAGAGAATAGCATCGAGTGAGCTTCCTTCCTTAGGACTGCTTTACTGATAATGAAACCATCAAACTCCAGTTGATCCTTTCAGTTGGAATAATGAGGTACATATAGTCGTTTGACCTATATGGGCCTCTTTATTCTACATGTGATTAAGTGTGTCGAGACCTCTAGCTGATGGGGAACCGCTAAACCACCAAGCTATCATGTAATGATTAGAGTTGACCTTAGGTACCGTATACCCTAATGGACTCTATATTACTGTCATCATGAAACCTTTTTCATTCATAGATACATGCATGCATCACTACATCTAAAAACTAAAATTGGATAAAGAGCATTGCTTTAGACCGAAAACTAAACCTTTCAAAATACATTTCTTTTTGCATGTCTACATCTGGCTTTACCTTATTTCTTTCAAAAATTGATACTCCATTTTCTTTCCCATTTCCCAAAAGGTTACCATGTCAAGTGGAGATAACCTCATCCCACCTCCCACTGTTAATGCCACTACTATCAGTGCTCTAAATGGCACCCTCATTGCTCCGCCTACTCCATCTGTTGCATCTACATCCATCAACCTTATTGGCATGTTAGCTACCTTTTATGCAGAGACAAGAAGATGTTATAAAAGTCCAACAAGAGACCCTCACTGTAATGATGCAAAGCCAAGAATAGGCTATTCTAGGTAAAGTTCAGGTCATTCTAAGTCAAGTTAGGATCTAGCCCACTAATTATGCTTTGACCACTTTTGAAACTATAACTGATGAGGTCATTGTACTGAATCCATAATCTTCCTGTGAAAATAATACTCCTGTTACCTCTGTTGTAGACCCTTTCTCAAAAGAAGTTGAAGAGCATCCACTTATCAAGACCCTGACCAAGAAGTATCAGGAAATGGAAAACGACCTCTAAGCCCTGAAAAAGAAAGAGAAGGTCTAAGATGTGAAGGCACTAAGGTGTCATGGCATAAGACCTTAGTTTGATAAGGCAACAAGCCTAGAATCCAGCATGGCATCGTCACAAGCCCAGAATCCGACATGGCACCTGTAGGTTCATTATCATTATAATCATCTTTTATTCAAAGCTAGTTCAGATGAGGGGGCATATGTGAACTCTTAATTTTTCACCTCCAGAATTATTAGTTGTTTCTTAACTCTCAAAGGTTTGGAAACCTAATGGGGTCAAATGGCAACACCCCTTGTTGCTTCAGGGGCAACCCCTGAGATGAAAATTTTAAATTGCAAGGATTTACATGGGAAATTGTGTATATTTTTGAAGAAAAACCTCATTTTTGCTCCATTACATCCGACCTATCAATACAAGCCCAATGGATCTGACTAGGCTAGAATAGAACTTCAAACGGACACATAAAACCCAAAAAACTGAATTGGATTGAACCAAACCAGACTTAGAAAACCAGGCCCAAAAACAACCCAGGCCCAAAATAGCAGATGCATGCATAAACAACTTTGTGCATATATGAAGCCTTCAATGCATGCATCAAGCCTTCCACATATACGTGAAGGACCACGCACAGGCGCAGAGCGTGAGACGCACGTGCTAGTCACTTTAGGGTTTTCTGATTCATTTCTCTATAAATTCGACCCTCCAGAATGGACCTAGGGTTCCGACTTTTTTATGCACTTTTTCCATAACATAACACACTCTAGACAGACTTATAGACACCAGCTTTATGCTATTTCATATCATTTTGAGCCTCCAAAACATGATTTTCAGATAATAAACACTACAAATGCTCCAATTTCAGACACTACAGATAATTAATCCATCCAATTAGCATCCAATCCATCCTACATCAGTTCAAACACTCAAATTAGTCCTCTCTGAACATAATGAAAAATCGCTCTGGCTTCATCAAATTGTCAGCACCTCCAGTTCCCAAACCAGTCAAAAAGGTAAATATGCTACAATATACTTCTTACCTTCAATTCTATTATTGTATTAAGCCCATTAACCCATACCTAAGGCATGCTTTTCAATTATTAATTTTAAGCCCTTTAATTCTGATTTAAGGCAACTTTTATAAAAATCATTTTCATAATTAAATTTAATCAAACCCTAAAATCTATTTATGTGAACACATATTCAAAATCAATTTTCATTAATCAAGTATCAAAATTGACTAATAGCCTATTTGGTTAATTTTTTTAATAATTAAAATCAATTAGCTACTGAACCAACAACCACCCCACTATTACTAAAATAGCCCCTTTGCAAGCCTTTCATTTGATTCCCATTCAAAGGAATACATCGACAAGCCTTTCAAGGCTTAAACTCCAAACATTTACCTTTTCGTGTCAATTTTTTTTATTATCTACTTTACTATCATGTTATTTCATTATTCGCATGTTCAATTTCTTTCATTGTGTTAATTATTTCCCATATTGCTATTATTTTATTTGATGAATGGCTTTAGGGAATGTGTGCTCCTCCCAGATCATAAGACTGGAGGGGAGATCCCATGATTTGTTGGTTTTTTTTGTACAAATTTTATCACTTTATTTGGCATGTTGTGCCTTCCTTAGAATCTGAAGTGGGCTAGAGGAAGGATCCATGGAAAAATCGATTGTCTTTACTTACTTGTGGATGTCATTTCCATAACTAGCATGTTCATGCATTCATCTGATATAAGTGCTCATACACACACGAAAATCCAATTTTAGTTGAACTTGCATGATATGTCGGGCTGAAATCTTATTTTAATTAAAATGGCATAAAATTATTTTTATTAAAATGTCTTTCAGATCATAAACCCCCGAACCCCCTTTGGTTCCAAAAAGGACTAGCTTTTTCAATTAGGTAGAAAACTGAACTTTTTCTAAAATGGAGTTTATAACAAAAAGGTATCTTAATCACCTTAGAATAAAACTAATTTTTCTAAAAGGTTAAGTGGCGACTCTACACAATTCACACATAACTTGCACTCCAAAGGATACATGTGGGGGCACAAATATGGGAACCTGATCAATAATTTGTGACACCTCTAAAGCACAATCCGAAAGGTTTCCTCCAAGCTTGAAAGAGGTCTGCAAGCGCACTTGTTGAGTGGAAATCCCGTCAGCCGTTCGGGTGAGACCTTACACTATTCCCCAATACAGGGCTACCTCCTATGTTTTATATGCTAGTGTTTGAGAAATTTGATGGCACTAGTTATCCTGCCATGCATTTGAAAATCTATGAAGGTACACTTCATCCTTTGGGTGTGGAAGGTGATCTCCTTTCTCAATTTTTTCTCGTTTACTAGTGCGGCTCTCAAGTGGTTTGTAGAATTAGACGATTCCTGAAAACAAACCTAGGAATCCATTTGTAATGCCTTTGTAAAATATTATACTTATAATTAAGAAATAGACATTACAAGAAGGGATTTGGAAAACCACTAGACAATATCCTAAAGAAATTTTTTTTGCTTTTATTTCTAAATAGAGGAAGAAATCCTCCCAAATGATTAATAAACCAATTGAGACTAAACAAATTGACATTATTATTGATAACCTGCTTCTTGTGTACTGAGATAGACTGATTACATAGTACTTTCCAATCTTTAAATCTTCAATCACAATTAGATCATGCATCGAAGATCGAATCGATGCACGCTATATCAAGGATGAAACTCAAACCTTTTCATATATATTTAAAAAGATTTCTCACCATTGGAATTTTACCCAAAAAGAGGGTAGGGATAATGTCATCTCGGCCAACAAGCCAATTCAGATAAAAAGAAGGGAGTTCACTAATCTAGGTGGGGTTCCACTGAGTTCTATTTATAAGGAATGCCTAGATGGGAGAGCTATCAAGCCCTTAGAACAAAGGCCCATCCCCTATCCATTACCTAAGAACTTCAATATGGATGAAAGATGTGACTACCACCAAGGGCCTAGACATTAGAGTAACAATTGCAAGGTTCTAAGGCACAAAATTCAAGATTTTATTAAAGCAAGAGAACTTCTCCCACCTACTCCTGTACCTAACATTGGCTCAAATTCTCTCCCTCATCATAATGTCAATGCCATTCTGAGGAAATTTGAAGAGGGGGATTCAGTCGATCTGATATGTGTTGCTATGCCTTTGCGTAATTACCATTATTCTGGAGATGATCTACCTTTCTTAGGGAGGTCTACCTACTCTAATTTCTCTGCTTTGGATGACCTACCTTCCTTCAAGAAGTCTATCTAAAATTACTACTGTTGTGTCATAGACCTAAGACATATGAGAGTTGAAATTGATGTAATCACCAAAAGTGGAAGAGTTGTACAAGCACCTGTTCCTCTATAACTAGTTAGCCAACCAATGGCTCAATCCAAGGGAACTCCTAAACCTAAAGAAGACCCCTTACTGAAATAGTTAAAGAAAACTCAGGAAAACATCTTAATCTGGAGCTTAATTATGTCATCATACCCTCATTGCCAAGCTCTTTGTAAGGAGTTGAATAAATGTCAAACAACAATTGACATTCCTCCTAACTCTTTGATGGCCTCCATTATAAGTTTTGGAAAGGGGGTATCCATCTCATTTACTGATGATGAAATCCTACCCAGAGGACCTTACAATGATGCTCTTTACATCACTATCATTACTAGAGAAAAGATTATTCTTATGGCTTTTGTTGAAAATAGGTCTGCCCTCAATGTGTGCCCACTCAAGGTGGTAAGCTGCTTGGGTTTAGGAGTTGCTAATTTCACTCTTTTTTATTAGATAGTGTGAGCCTATGACAATTCTAAAAGAAAAGTTTGGGGGGTGGAAACTCTGAAAGTCACCATGGGTCCTACTACTTTCTAAGTGCCCATCTAAATCATTGATGTGCATTCATACATCAACCTGCTTCTGGAAAGGCCTTGGATTCACCAAGCATAACTCCCATCTTTGAAATCCAACCCGAGTTGTTAGCATATCCTTTATCTGGCTTCTTGTTTGTCCAGCTCATCAAAACTGTTGAGAATGTAAAAGAGTCAATCTACTTAGACTTAGATCCTTACTGCAACCCTATGATCGATAACATCATGAAACATATGGTCCACTTTCCTGGTATAGGACTGGGAAAAAACCAACAAGGAATGAAATCCTTCGATGAATACCCATCCTCCATTCCACATTTTGGCTTAGGTTATCATCCAAATGATTATGAAATCGAGAAAGAAAAGGCTAAAGTAAGAGAAAGGTCTATCATAACCAAGAAAGGGGGAGAAGCTGATATTCCCATGAGACCCTACTTTAGAACCTTAAATGGATACTTTATGAAGGATGGAGAGATGGTTCCTTATTGTGCTTTCCATGAACCTTAGGTCTTCCCTATGATTGGTGGCAAGATTCCTAGTTTTGAAGTCTTCTTTGATGTAAAGCTGCTACCTAAGGACCGTCAACTGATCTAATTTCTGATCGAGAATTATGAGGAGGATATGGAAGCTAGCCTCTTTGCCAAAATAGATATTCTTTCTAATAAGGAGGAAGATATTGACATGTCCACTTTGAGAAAGCTGGTCCAAGAGAAGCTCAGCAATTGGTCTTTTGAAGCTAGCCTCCCTCAACCGAATGTGACTAAGTCTGAACCTAAAATGGAGTCTGAGTCTGAGACTTCTGATTCTGAGTCTAATGATGTAACTAGTCCACCTAGTTTAAGCTATTAGTATGATGTGATTATGGATCTTTCCCCTATTTAGATCAATAAAGTAAACAAATTTTCTTGCTATGATCTTATCTCCTTATTTTCTTATTATGTTCCAACTGATGAATTTGACCTCAATCAATGAGGAAAAGAGAATAATAAATTAAATAAAATAAAATATGCAGTTAAAGATCCCATTAACATTGGCAAGCATGACATTCCTAAAATTACATTCATTACATTTGTGTGTTCACATAAGAACGCTACTGAAGAGATGATTAGAAAGTTCAAGGTCTACTTTGCTTCGAAGCTTAGTGACATGACCTACCTATCTAAATTGTAAGCCTATTAAATAGAAACTTAGGTAAATGAAAGTAGCTTGGTCTCTCACGATAAAGGAAGAATTGTCTAAACAACCCTCTCACCAGTTCATTGAACCGATCAGTTACCCCTCTTAGCTAGCCAACATAGTCCTAGTGCTCAAAAAAGATAAAAAAATGTCATAATGTGTATGGACTATCGTGATATGGGTTGTCCTAAAGATGATTTTCCTCTATTGCACATTGATCTGCTTATAAATGCACTAGCTAGCTCATAAATGGTTTCCTTAACCGATTTGACCATCGGATACAATCAAATTCTAGTAAATCCTTTTGAAAAAGAGAAAATGGCCTTCATCGTAGAATGGGGTACCTACTGCTACAGAGTAATGCCATCCAAACTTAAAAATGTTGGAGCCACTTATCATAGAATGGCAACCACCATCTTCCATGACATGATGCACCATGAAATGGAAGTTTATATTAATGACATGGTTGTCAAGGGCACCACTGCTGAACAACATCTACAAGCACTGCAAAAGTTCTTCCTTAGACTTAACCAATATAATCTCAACCTCAACCCTGCCTAATGTATATTTGGTGCATCATCTAGAGTGCTCCTTGGTCATATGGTTAGCCGATTCATCCATCAGTTAGCAGACACATGTGGTCCTATATTTGATATGTTAAAAAAGAATTCCTTAAAATATTGGAATTAAAAATGTTAGGTAACCTTCAAACAAGTCAAGAAATACCTTTTACATCCACCAGTTCTACAGCCATCGAGGCCTAGAAAACCATTGTTGCTCTATCTAACAATCACTGAAGAAGCCATGTGTGCTATGTTGGCACAAAATGCTCCTTACTCTCATAAGGAAAATGCCATCTACTGCTTGAGCAAGAGAATGCTTGCACATTAACTAGAATATAGTTACATCGAGAAGCTTTATATAGCATTACTTTAGGTGTACCATAGACTGAGACACTACTTGGGGGCATGCATCACATGTGTCCTAACTGCTAAGAGTCCTCTCAAGAACCTGGAAAAACTTATCCTAGAAAGTAAAATAATAAGATGGATGGGAGTCTTAGCTGTCTATGATCTCAAGTAAGTGTAAAGAAAATCCATCAAAGGTAGTGTTATTGCCGATCAACTGGTCATTGTCCCAATAGATGACTATTGGGAAGAACTTGAATTTCCTCATGAAGACATCTTATTCCTTCAACATGAAACGTGGAACCTATTCTTTGATGGAGCAACCAAGCATTTAGAAAATGAAAAATCAAAGAAGAGCGCTTGGTTCTTTACCATTGGTGACTCGAAGAGTTGGCAGCTAACATTGATGACTTATCCTTTCATTACTTACTAAGAACACAAAACAGGTTTGTTGATGCACTAGCAACCCTTGCCTCAATTATTGAAATGCATGATGGGGTTATTTATCCATCCTATTTACATAAGCATCAAGCATGAACTGAGATATTTGTCTCACTGCCTAAACATCCAAGAGGTCCACCTAACCATCCAAGAGGTTAAACAAAAGCCTTAGTAATGGGCATTTACAACTATCTTGCAAAAGGACTCTACCCTGAAGGAGCCTCCAAATCAGAAAGGAGAACTCTAAGACAACTAGTTAGTAGCTACATCATAAGGGGAGACATTCTTTATAAGAATACTTAGAATGACATTCACCTAAGGTGTGTTTCTAAAGAGGAAATCATGGAAGAAATTAATGGAGGGTATGAAGTCACTGACATGAATAGATGGCCATTGTCACATAAAATCATGAACCAAGGTTATTATTGGAGGAAGTCACCTAAAGTCTTCTACTAGTCATGAATACATTCTAATGGCCATCGATTATTTCACCAAATGGGTATAAGTTGCTCCTTACCAAGTCCTTTACTCGAAAGAGTAGCTCAGTTCATCAAAAAGAATATCATCTCAAGGTAAGGTGTTTAATTTAAGATCATCTCAGATAATGGTTCTCACTTCCAGAAATAAGTAGTTGTTCTCTTGAGAAAGGAAAAGATACAACACCATCAGTCTTCTCCTTACAGACCTCAAACTAATGAGGCAGTTAAGGCTACTAATAAAGAACTCAAAAACATCCTTTAGAAGATGATTGATAATCACAAAGGCTAGAAATTACACTTGCCAAGCACTCTCTTTAGGTACAAAACTTCATACAAGTGAGCTACTAAGGAAGCCCTTACTCCCTAGTTTATGGAATGGTAGCAGTCCTACTTATAAAGTTAGAAATTCAATCATTCAGAGTTCTCTAAGAAGCTCAAATTTTTTATCTTGAGTGGCAACATACCTATTATGATCGACTTAACCTGATTGATGAGAAAAGGTTAGAAGCCTTTCATCAGACTTAGAACTTCCAATTAATACTACAAGGCATTTCAATAAGAGAGTTAAGGATCCTAAATCCCAAGAAGGTGACCTTGTCTTGATAGAGATCGGACAGGTTGTAACAGACCCCCAAGTAAAGTTCAGACCTCCTTGGAGTGGCCCATTCATCATCAAGAAGATCATGTCAGGCTGAGTTGTCATACTAATGGACATTTATGGCAATGAGTTTAGTCATCCAAGCAACCTCGACCAACTCAAGAAATACTACATCTAGTGTTCTTATTGCATGAGCATTCATTTGGCCTCACATTTCTGTAACAGTAACTACGTGTACATGATTATCCAAAAATTACCATGTACTTCATTTTTCAAAAAACTATTATAAGGAGATATGTAGGTAGCCTTCACAGGCATAGTCCAAAGCATTCAGTAAAATTCAAATTTCATCTCATTCGGGCTCTTTAACATGGCATGCAAAAATAAATAAAGAAATAACTTTGAAAAAAGAATGAAACCTACTAAGCTGAAAAAATAATTGGGCGACTTAGTCAAAAGTTAGGGAATAACCTGTTAGATTGGAAATAAAAAAAAGGTTGTCTAGGCAATAATAAATGAAGCTCGCTAGATTGAAAACCTTAGAGGATGGTCTATGCAAAAATAAGAGTTTAATAAAATAATAAAATGTATTTTATTAATGTCTTATTCATCTTTTGGAACATCCAAAACAAAATATGCGAGACGAAAACCTAAGTGTTTTATTTTCTAAGCCCTAAACTCAGACTCACTCCTTAATCTCAATCAAAATAGCAAAATGCTTTGCTTTTTCCTTGCATCCTCAATGCACCAATCTATGTACTTTGGAAGCTGGCCATAGTCATCAACTTAAATCAACATTGCTGTTTTGAAGTCTCAAACTTAGCCTTTAAGGACGACTTTAACCAGTTTGGCATTCACTATGGAAGTCTCAAAAAGTGTACCATCTGGGGGGAACATCCTAATCATGTCCCATCTACCAAAGGACCCTAGTAACCTGATACCATGTCACCTCTATCAAACTAAGTAAGTACACATGTTTGAGTCCCCAGCTCGGTGGTATGAAGTGCTTAATCATATACCAATCGGGTGTCTAAACTAATTCAGAAGGACTCAGCTCCATCTGCCAACTAATCCAGTCTCTTTTAGTAGCAAAATGGATAGTAAAGGTTCTAGTTCAATACTATAATAGTCCCTTTGAATAGGAGTTGGAACAATTTTGAGATGGTCTCTTAACCATATCTAAAAAGTAAGCATAAGGGTCAAAATAGTCTCATAAAAATTTAAACACAATCAATAAAAAAGAAAAGAAGTACCTATAGTAGAATGGGACTAATAATCTAAGGCTCTCTCAAGCTGCAATTGTGATCTAGGATCAACAGTATTTTAGCCAAAATTATGCCCGTAATAGACTTCCCTCCACCCATTTGGGGTATCAACTCAGACACCCTCGTATCACACCATTCAACTAGGCCCACAAAAATATAGCCAGTTGTTAAAACAAAATTATAGGCTTTCAGCCTTCTAGCTGCCCAAACCAAATCATCAGAATCATCCCAAAACATATCAGTCACCATAGGCAGGTTCACCCAATTGTCTTTTACCATACCATATGCCTTTTATATACTTAAATCCAATAAATTCCTAAATGAATTGAAGTACCCGACCTTCTCAATTGGAACAGCCAGGTTAACATCGATTTCATATCCCAACAAAACATAAAAATCCTCAAAAGTCGAACATAACTCATCCATGCCAACCCCAAATTGAAAAACATAGTCAACTAGATCCCAAAACCTAATGCAAGCATTCAAAAAATTCCAGTCAATTTTGTTCCAGCCATGTATCAAATGGTTGAAGTATGGTTCCATTTATGAGGCAAAAATAATATGAAACTAAATTTTATGTAAAGAAATAAAGTATTTTTCATGAGTTTTTGAATAAAAAATAATTTTTCCTATGATTATATATAATGGCATAAAAATTGAGGTAAAAACAGAGTTTAGAAAGCTGAATACAAGAATTGAGCTGCCGACACGCATGCTAGAAGTAAGGCACACATACTAGGAGCCAGTGCATGCATCCAGCCATTGGTGCATCCTCCAGGAGCCAGGTGTGTGCGCCAACGCTCAAGCGCGTGCACCGACCTGCGTGTCATCCTAGCCCATCGGGACACCAGTTCGATTAATTTTTTTTTACTTTTACGTCCCAAAAATACTTTCAAATTTTTTATTCCCAAAAAAAATTAATTTTCAAAATGAAAATTGCAAATAAAATGAAATTATTCATAAGTTTTCATAATGAAGGTTCAAAAAAAATACAAACAAGTTTTTTTTTTTTTACAAAAGCCCATAATGGGGCCACACAAAGTCTAATGCATACATCCTATGCACCATCGTCCTCCTCCCATGCCTCATCATTATCAGCTGCTCCGCCATCATCACCGCCTTAAGGAATGGGCCTCTTGACCACACATGGCTCTCTTTGGCTCTTAGAAATACTCAATGGCGATAATGTGGTGCTTAAAGAGAACATATCCCAAGCATGAGCATCATAGCCATCCCAACGTACTTCACTAGGAATCTATAAAAAACACATGTCATAATGATAAAAAAATCAAAATCACAAAGGAAGAAGTCAATACTCAGCATGGGCATGGTCATCAGGTCGAATCGCATCATGTTAAGAAAATAATGAGTGCCAATGAAATGATATCTCATCACACTATTTGCTCTTACATAAGAGACATGATCAGCAAAGTGAGGGAGAAGCCTCCGAGGCTGGCTCAAACTGGAAGGCATAAAAGACATCAGAGCACCCATGCCCGAAGTAAGTAGGCATGGCCCTATTAGCTGAGTGAGAAGACTGACTATAGGAGTGGCGCCTTATAGTAGAGGTAACCACGAGTACATGACTTGAAGCTATGAAAAGTGGAGGTCTCCCATTAATCAAGTGGTTGGCAATAAATTATGTAAATTCCAAGAAGAATGTATTCTCTTCTGAGCTTCCCAACCCTCCAAAAATAATTGTATATCAAGTTTATGGGATTCCTCATAATAGAAGGAGGGTCAGCTGGTACATCCAATATCAAGGATGTTGAGCTACAACCCGCTCCCCCAAGTAAAACTCCATGATCATAAAAGAGCCTAACATAACCCGCCTACTAGTAACATAGGTAAGAAAAGTAAAAGGAGAAGCATATGACAAAACATCAGGGTTAAAAGGTGCCCATACCACATAGAAAGGCAATCAGATATCATAAATCTATGCCAAACAAAAGGTGAAGCTATTTCAGAGCATACCTCGATAACCTTAGCCAGAACCTCTCTGTAATAGGAAAAGGAAAAGCTAGGATGGGGTGCCACCCAAGACTCCTGACCCCACATTCTTCCTATAATGAGGAGAACATCATCTCTAGTAATGGTCCTGAGGGCAAGAAAAGGAATGAATGCAAAGGTCCAGAGCTGCAAATAATAAGAAAGTTAGCATATTCAGATGACAAAATGCATAGTAAGAATATAAGGAGAAATAATGACCTCCTAGATAATCATGGTTGCATGAATGCCAATCCCTTGGCTCTTTGACAACATACCCATGGCCTGATAAGCTGCAACTAATGCGGCACCAGCCTAATTATACTAATCGAGGAGATCCAGATCTATCAGTGAGGCCACCACTTTCAAGTCAACATAACCCTTCTCATTATATAGAAAGAGGGTCAAAAAGATGGCCAATAAGTAAACTCTCAAACATTAGGAACATTAGTCGACAGAATAAGCACTTAGATTCTTCCTCTCTAGTAAAGTAAATAACCATGACCTAGAAATCGTCCCTTCAGTATAGTAAAGGGGATCCACTCAAAGAAGGGTAATAAGAGCATGATGACGTCACACACGAGCATTAAACACAACATGCTCACATCTGAATTATATATCGGTCAGATAGGACCACTTGAAAGGAGTTAAGGTCATCTCTCTAATAAATAATGAAATGTATTCGTGGTTGATAGATGAAATGTACGAGCTGCGTAGCAGAATCAAAGGGAAAACAAATCCCCACAGGAATGGAGATTCAGATTCTAATTTTCAAAACTTTTTCAAAAACTAAACTTTGTTAAAACTCTTTTAACAAAATTAGGTTAGGCAATATTTCAAACTCTTTGAAACTTTGCTCTAACCTAAGGTTTAAGCAAAATCATTTTGTTAAAACTCTTTCAGCAAAATCATTTTGTCAAAACTCTTTCAACAAAATCCTTTGAAATTTCAAACACTTTGAAAATCAATTCTATGTCAAAACTCTTTTGACATAGAGGGTTTAATCATTTATCAAACTCTTTGATAAATGCCTAAACCTAAGATTGAACTCATAACTTCAACTAAGGACAATGTCACCAATTGTGTACAAAACACAAGTTGAATAAAGAAAGGTTTGAAGTAAAAATACATCTTGCCCTCCTATATTAAGCTTCTCAAGTGCAAATCCCATAGCTCAAAACATACTTAGCTATTCCTAAAAGTTTGCTCTCTAGAACTCTTCAAGAAGATTGAATCTTCTCTCATTGGTTACCTAAATGTTTGATTCTTGCTCCTTTACTTGAGAACTTGAGATTAAAGGATGGCTTTGGAATTGAATACTTCTCCACTCTCCTTTCCCAAATGTTAATTAAAGATGATTTTGTATTTTAAGAACTCTTCATCAAAATAAACTTTCTCTCACAATTTAGTGTGAATTTGAAGCTTTCTCTCTCTAACTCTTAGAGAGCTTCTCTCTCTAACTCTTGGAGAAGATGATAGAGGAAGAAGATGATGAATAGTGATTCATTCTATTTACTTAGGCAAAAGATGATACACACACACACATATATATAGCCCATGCTTCTCTAACAACCTTTCCTTGAATTAAGGAAACATGTTGGAAAGAATGGTTGCTTAATCTAATTGAAATTTGACTATTTGACTAGTTAATTAGTCAACATGATTAAGCATATAATTAGTAGGAATCATCTTTAAACCTTAATTAACCACATCTCATGTGGATTAAGCTAACATCTCATGTTAAGCTTAATTGTTTTATTTGTTAGTCCAAAACCATTTTAATTAGTCATACCCATTTGTATCTCATACAGACTAAGGCATAATTGAAATTTTCCTTTTTGTGAATTAAACATCCATACATGTTAGCATCCTATAAATTTAATTGCATGTTCAATTCTATCATCATTAACAATTAATTAAACTCTTTAATTAATCATTAATATGATACATATAAGCTAA
>CAOJBK013589143.1:0-12092 GCA_948294925.1 Codiaeum variegatum
TTAGAGGATGAAGCTTCAGGGTTTAAAAAGAAGTTGAAAAATGTGGCTCTTAGGGCTAGGAACTCCAGCAAGGTTGCTACCATTTACTCAAAGAAGATGGAGGCCATAGTGGATAAACTGCCCTAGCTCTTAGGGGGTGAAGTTCATAAGTTCACTAAGTCCTGGTTCTTTAGAGGGTGGCACAGTTCTAAAGTGGTCTAAAGCAGCATAGAATGGTCCAATGAGGCTTTGAAGCTAGTGTTTAAGAAGTTTCTCGAAGTGAAGAACTACTTCATTCCTTTAGCTTCTAAGGAGATGGAGCCAAATATCCAACTTTTGGAGTATTTCGACAGTATGGGTCCACCTGACCTGGCCTTACTAAACCGCTTCTCCTCCATACCTGCTAAGTCTGTGAGTCTTCCTTCTAGCAGATTCCTATCTCTTTCTGAGGATGATCCCGAGGATCACCTGCCCATCAATGAGGTTCTAAGGATCCACAATCAAAAGGCCAAGTCTTTTAGGCCACCTAAAGCTTAAGGCTTTGGTTTTCCTTGTATTTCGATTGTAATTTTGTGGTCCATATTTTGTATTTTAAACCACATTCTTTATTTATATTCTTTATATACATTGTTTTGTAATTATCATTATATATAATATATACAAGATTTCCTTTATTCACTTAGCATTTTTATATTTCTATTTTATCCTTTAAATGACTGTTAGCTTATTTTGTATCCAGATCCTTGTTTCATGTTCACCAATTATATGTATATGTATGTCTCATTTTTTGGGGAATCGCATCACCTCCCTCTTAAAAAGTATTTGTCAACCTAACTGGCCTCCTCGCCTTGGCTCATTGAGGCTTCTGTGCCACCCTTGGAGGGTTTTTTTTCCAGTCAGGATGTTTCGTGCCTCGACTTGTCGAGGTCTTAGTGCCCTTTTAGAAGGTCTTTTGCTAGTCAAGCTGGCTTTGTGCCTTAGCTCATCGAGGTCTTACTGCCCCCCTTAGAGGGTCTTTTGCTAGTCAAGCTGGGCTTTTTGCCTTAGCTCATCGAGGTCTTACTGCCCCCTTAGAGGGTCTTTTGCCAGTCAAGTTGGGCTTTGTGCCTTAGCTCATTGAGGTCTTAGTGCCCCTTAGAGGGTCTTTTACCAATTAAGCTAGGCTTTGTTCCTTGGCTCGTCGAGGTCTTAATGTCTCCCTTGGAGTGACTTTTATCAGTCAAGGTGGGCTTTATGCCTTGGCTTATCGAGGTCTTAGTGCCCACTTTAGAGGGTCTTTTACTAGTCAAGTTGGGCTTTGTGCCTTAGCTCATCGAGGTCTTAGTGCCCCCCTTAGAGGGTCTTTTGCCAATCAAGCTAGGTTTTATGCCTCAGCTCATCAAGGTCTTCAATCTACCTTGCTATAATTGGTGGGAATAGAAATGCCTTTCATTCATCATGTTATGGATAATATAATTTCAAGTGTTGTACATTCCAAGTGTGAGGCACCTCAGTATCTTCCATGGTTCTCAACTTATAGGTTATTAGTCTAATGACTTGCTAAACAATAAATGGGCCTTCCTAGTTCAGAGCTAGCTTATCAATTGCTTCTCTTTTTCCTGTAGCTTCCTGGCTCCTCATCACCACATCTCCTACTTTGAAGGCTCTGCTTCATACTTTTGATTCAAGTAGTTGGTAACCCTATTTTTATAAGCTGCTATTCTCATCGATACCCATTATCTCATCTCTTCTAGCATGTCAAGGTCTATTCATCTCGCTTTATCATTTTCCTCATCATTATAGTAATTGACTCTTCCACTAGGTATCCCTACATCCATTGGGAGGACCGCTTCAATGCCGAATGTGAAGGCAAAATGTGTCTCACTAGTAGGCTCTCTTGGGGTCATTCTATAAGCCCATAGTATGTGATATAGTTCTTCTAGCCAATTTCTTCCACATCCTTCCAGCCTCCACTTCAATCCTTAGAGGATAGTTCAATTAGTGACTTTAAAATGCCCATTTGACTGAGGGTGGGAAACTGAAGAGAAATGTTATTTTATGTTGAGGCCTTTAGAGAAATCTCTCTTTTTTGCATTATCTAACTACTTTCCATTGTCACTGATCAGTTGATGTGGCATAATGAAACCGCACTCTTCATTTTTCCATAAGAACTTTATCATGTTATCTGCTATGATGGTTGTTAATGCTTTAGCTTCCACCCACTTGGTGAAGTATTCTATTGCAATAAGAAGAAGCTTTTTTATATCCGGTTGTTATTAGGAAGGATCGCACTATGTCCATTCCCCATTTACCGGAGGGTCGTGAATCATAAATGGGAATTTGTTCTGCTACTAGAACTTTGCTAAGGTTGGCGAACCTCTGGCAAGCTTGGCATTTTCTAATCAACTTCATGGTTTCCTTTTTCATTGTAGGCTAAAGTATCCCTATCTGATGGCTTTAGCAGCTAGCACTTTCCCTCCTATATGAATCCCACATGCACCTTCATGTATTTCCTTCAACACATATTCTGCTTCTGTGGGGGTTAAGCACCTGAGCCATGACAGGGAAAAGGCTCGCTTGTAGAGTGTCCCGTTATAAATGGCAAAGTGCAAACTCCTCCATTTGACCTTCTTGGCTATCTTTGGATCTTTGAGGAGCCTTCCTTCTTCTGAATACCCTTTTATGGGGTCCATCCAATAAGGTTCTAATTTTGTCACCATAACACCTTCGGGCTCTTCCGTGCTGGGCTAAGTGGGGACTCCTAAAAACACTTTGCTTGGTATGTATGTAGGGTGGGCTACTATGAGCTTATTAAGGTTGTATGCTCTATTGTTCGCTCTTTTAGAAATTTTCCTAAACTCTACCTCTATGCCTTGCTCTTTCATTTACTTCAGTTGTTGATCAGTCTTCTCTAGGTACTTCACCATGTCTAGATGTCTAGCCCTATATAACCCTTCGACATGCCCCAGGACTAATTAGGAGTCACTATAAATGTGCAACACCTCCACGTGCAAATGCTCAGCAACTAAGAGACTTAGAAAGGGGCTTCATACTCAGTCATATTAATTATGGTGTTAAAGTCTAATTTTAGAGTGAACTTAATTAACACTCCATTTTTGTTTTTCAACATGACTTCGAATTCGCTAGCCCCTTTGTCACTGGATCCATCTACATACATCTCTCATTTGACTTTCACGGGTTGGCCATTGATTTTCTCCTCTACACCTTTTCTATTTGATGAGTCCGGTGGAAATGAGCATTTTGAGATGAAACATGCCAGAGCTTGGCCTTTGATGGCGAACCGAGGTCTATATTGTAGGTTGTGTCATCCAAATTCAATTTCCCAATGAAGCATTCTTCCTGAGAGTTCAGGTTTGTGTAAGACTTTCTAAAATGGTTTTTTCAGTTACCATTACCCCTTGGTAAGCCTCCAGGTACAATTTGAACTTCTGACATGAGAGCACTAAGGAGTTTACCAATTTCTCCAGGGGGTGTAATTCAACTCTACTCCTTGTGGAACTTTACTAAAGTAATATACTAGTTTCTAGAGGCCTTCTTCTTATCTCAATAGAACCAAACTGACTGTATAGAGTGAGGCTGATAGCTATATAAGGAGCTCTTCTCCTTGAAGGGGTTTACTCAACACATGCTTCAAAGCCAAGAAGGTTTTCAAATCTTTCATCGCTCTTTGGCAGTCTTTTGTCCATTCGAAAGAGGCACTATTCCCTAATTTCCTAATGAAGGGGAGATACTTCTCTCCCTATTTAGACATGAACTTGTTCAGAGGTACTAGTCTGCCTATGAGCTTTTGGACTTCCTTCACACTCCGTAGGGGCCCATCTCGAATATGGCTTTGACTTTGTCTAAGTTTAGCTCAATGCCCCTTTCAGTGACCTGGTACCCTAGAAACTTTCCTTCATGGATACAGAAAGCACATTTCTCTAGGTTTAATTTCATTCCATAGGAATCCATCACACCGAACACCTCTCCTAAGTCTTTTATATGCTGTTGGGAACTCATTCTTTTTACCACCATATCACCTACATAAGCTTCTAAGTTTCTTCCTAACTACTCTCTGAACACCTTATTGACCAGCCTTTTGTATGTTGCCTATACATTCTTCAGCCCAAAAGGCATAGACATATAACAACATGTCCATTTTTCTATAATGAATGAGGTCTTCTTTTCATCCCCGTCGTCCATTTGAACCTAGTGATATCCCTGCTTCACGTCCAGTAGCAATAGATACTTGTACCATGTTATTGAGTCTACTAACTTATCCATCATAGGCAACAAGTACGAATCTTTGGGGTAGGCTTTATTCAAATCTATAAAGTCTATGCATATTCGGTAGCTATCGTTGGCTTTCTTGACTAGCACCACATTGGCCAACTAGTCCGAATATAATTCTTCTCTGATGAAGCCTACCTTATTGAGCTTTCTACCTCTTCATCAATAACAGCCTGCCTCTCTACTCCAAAACACCTCTTCTTTTGTTTAACAGCCTTACACAATAGGTCTATATGAAGCTTGTGGGTGATGACCTCTAGGTCTATCCCTGGCATGTCCAAAGATGCCCATGAAAAAGTTCAAAAATTGCTTATTAAGATTCTTTCCCTGAGCTCTTCTCTTCTTCACTCAATGTGGCATTAATCTGTAGGGGTTCAGCCATCCTTTGCAACCCCGAAAGCCTCTAATTCCTAGACTGATTCTTTTTTTGTCTCCCTTCTGACTCTCTAAGGTGTTGCTTCCAACATATTCACCTCCTATAACTCAAAGGACACTACCTTCCTCTTCCTGACCACTTGCAAACTTGCCTTTAGGACCACACCCCCGTAGATGTGGAAGTCTAAGCCTTCAAGGAATGGGATAGTAATTCTATATCTCATTATGCTTATTGAAGCATCTAAGTCCCATAATAATGGCCTTTCCAACAATACGTTGTAAGACATGGTCAGATTGGTGACAACAAAGATCACCATGACATCCATGACCTTTGAGGTTTTTCCCACGGTCACAAGCAGTTCTATGGTGCCCACAATTGGTATGATGGCTTTGTCTAGGGTTCAAATAGGGATTTCTATGGGCTTTATCTTCGACTCATCGATGCCCATCTGTACAAATACTTCCTAGGACAATAGGTTTACAGAGCTGCCCGTATTTACAAAAACTCTTCAAACCCTAAAGTAGGCCACTATTGCTATAATCACTATGGCCTTCGCCTTTCTTGTGGGTCTCCCGACTAAGCTTTCGGTCAATTATTTGGTGTTGTTATAAAAGATAAATTCTAAAGGCTCGTAAGTTTGCAACACCTCCTTCTTCTTTCTCCTAGTTAGAGGTATTTCTTCTAGGCCTCCAGTGAGGCATGCTATATCTCCTACTACTCTATCATCCAAAGGCACCTCTCATGGTCGATTAGTCGAACCTGCTTGGTTAGCTTTTTCACATAATTCTTCAGATGCCTCTATTGGATCAGCCTCTCTATTTCCTCTAAGAGTGAGCAACAATTATCTATTATATATCCATAAGTGTTGTGACACCTACACCATTGAGATTTGTCCCTCTTGTCATGGTCTTTAGTGATGGGTTTTGGCCTTCTCCAAATCTCCTTATCTTGAAAGGTTGCGAACACTACCTCCGATCTAGCATTCAATGGTGTAAATTTGGAAGGGTCAAACCTTTCTCTTTAAGGTGCATCTGCTTGCTTAGGCTAAGAGACTCTTTTGACCCCCTGATCCTCTAGCTCCTACGGGGGTATCTTCCTTTCTACCATTCTTCTATGATAAGTCCCTTACATCCGACCTCCTTTTTTTTTTATAGAATTTGCTTTCTCTGAAGGCATCATCCTGCTTAATGTACTCATCTACTAGAGCCATAGCCTTATTCTGTTTTAGGATAACTTCTAACTAGGGTTTTGAAGTAGTCCTGTTGTATGGTGCACTTCTGCAAGGCTTTTATAGCTCTTGGATCATTTATATTCATGACTTTCAAAGTGTCCCTATTGAACATGGCAATGAAGTGGTTCCTCCGGACCTTGCTCCACCTACTCTAAGGCTTGGGTTGGTGTGGGAATCAGAATGTTGGTAAAGAATCTTTTCAAAAACAAGCTCACCATGTCCCAAAATGAGTCTATGCTCCCTTCTGGAATCCCAACATACCACTTCACCGCTGCCCCCTCTAACATGCTTCGAAAGGCTCGACAAAGTGACTCCCCTCCAGTGGTTTACAATTCCACTAATGCTTGAATTCTAGCACGTAGGCTTTAGGATCTTGATTGCCATCATACTTTGTCATAGGGCTGCTTAAATTTCTCAAGCATCTAGAACTCAACAATCCTCCTAGTAAAGGAAGACTTTATGCTCAAAGAAAGGTCTCTTCTGTGACTAAGTCTCATGCCAGCTATTTCCTCTAAGTAATTCCTCACATCACCTCTTATCATAGCTCTTGAACCATGATGGCTTAAGGCTTCCTGATTGGCATCCCCTTCTCTTCGGGATCCATGTTTGCGAGAGTTCCTTCACCTTCCTTATGAGGCCCTCTAAGAGTGACTCCTCCTATCATCATTTCTCCTACTTTGCTTAGCATCGCTAGCTACGAGCCTATCTCCCATCTCTTTTCTGTTATTGATCGATCCTTACTCTTCATTTGTCCCTTCTGCGCCTACTCCATTTCCTCCATTAGGATCTTCTATTACTGACCTGATCCTTACTCCTCCTCCTGAAGGCCCTATAGGTAATACCATCCCTGTCTTTACTCCTTCGGTAGGAGTGTTAAAGTTGAGTCACCTATTCACTCCAAGTAGGCCATCAGCTCCTCCTTCAGCGAGCTAATCAGGCACGAGAGTTTGTTGGAGTTGAAGGATTAGTGGTACAAGGCTAGTGACTATGCTTTATAGGGTATTTACAAGTTCAGGGGTGACATAGTGTAATAGAGGGTTTGGAGTGAATGTAAAGTGCTAGGTAATTGGGTTTGCCCAATGATATTTTAAAGAGCTTGTAGGGAAGTAGCTAGGATATTTATGGCTATTAAGGCAAAATTTTAGGTGTTTGTAGGTGTGCTAGTGACTTGAGCACTGGTAGTAGTTGGTAGTGGTGAATGTCACCATTATGGGTTTCTTCGTGGGTGAATTCCATTTTAGGAAGTTTTCCAAGTGCAGGTTTTTAAGAGCAAAATGGAATGAAGAGAAAAAAAGGATTGTTAGTGTAACAATCCTCAGAGGAAGAAGAGAAAAGATAGGAACTTGACACTCCCATAGACAATGCTAATTAATGTGGTGTAGCTCACTCCAAGTTTGGTGTGGATGCTTTTTAGTTGCAATGTAGCTAGACTTGCATAGGAAACATAATCAATAGGGGGCCGAGCTGGTGTCCGACGTAAAACCTCCGATGCTCAAGTAAGTAAGGTAATGGGGATAAGCAAAAAGTGTATAAAAGTGGCGTAAGGGTGGTCATACATAGACTGGGAATGTCTATGACCTATTTATAAGGAAGAGTCCCTATACCTTAGGACAGGTGTCTACGTTGGGTAGGCTAGAAATCACCTCAGATGAGACTGTGATATGATAGGAGGTTGGTGAGTATCAGAGATAGATGTCCTTATAACCATTGTTAGGGGGCGCGAACCCCGAAGGGGACAAACCGAAGGGTGTAGAGTCAATGAGATGAGAGTTTGTTAAGTAGAGGATAGTTTCTTTTTTTACTTCACTCTTGGAACCCTAATCTCTCATCTCGTTTCTCTATCCTCACCTCACCATTGTTTTCTCTCTTGCCTCTCATTTTTTATGCTCTAATCACTAAGTTCTTTCACGCACAATAACAATTTCATGGGATTTTCTTCTTGCGTTGCATTTTTACTTGATCTTCCTCCATTTTTCTATTGTTCTTCGCGCGATAATTCACAGGTACACACTCTTCCCTTTCTCTTCCTTTATCCGTTCTTATTTATTGAATTGGGATGGATTGAGTTTTGGATGGCATTTTTACTCATTTTTCATGGAATTTTCTTATTAGTAGAAGTTTTCATACTTTAATTTATTGAAATAGGATTTAGGGTTCATGAATTTAGAAGTTACTATTCACATCTAGGATTGAGTTTAAATGTTCAATAATTTCAAATATTCTTTAAACTGTGGGTTGAGTTTTATGCTTGATGATTACTTATTTCTCTTCCATACTTTATTCCTAAGGTTTCAGGCACTTGTTCTATGATATGAAACTTGTGTTTATGATATGAAACCCTTATTTATTATAAACGTGATAAAATGGTTGCTAGACTTAGTGTGTGATTGAATATGCTACTTTAAATAGCCTCAGTAGGTTAGTTACTAATTATTTCCTCAAATTATACACTTAGATTTGTCACACTGTCCATTTAAAACTAATTGTCAATGAATATCATATGTTTGATTTATAATTAGTTTGTGTTAATAGTAAAATGTTTGCATATTGAATTGTGTGAAATAGTTTTATGTTATTAATAGAAAAATACAATCTTATATCACTTGTGTGGATGTTTAACCCAATACCATGTTAAGGGCTCTTAGCTTACATGTCTGCTTATCAACACAATACAATCTACTCTTGGATTTATGTATTTTCTTCACTAACTGCTGGTGTATTTTCAAGAGTACACATCAAGAGTAAACCTTTAATCTTCTTGGATTTGTCTATTTTCTTCACAATTTCTATGCTTTTATCTCATTTTTTCCACAATGTTTGATCTTGCAAAATGCAAAATTTTAGATGCCAATTTCATTCCATTCATTAATTACTATGGTAATTAGTGCCTGTGGATCTTTTAAATGCAAAAGGATATATTGAGAGCTTGAGTAGCTATTGCCAAAAGTGCTGGTGTGAGCATTAGTCTCTTTTTGAAACTTGTTTCTCATTGATATATTATTGCAATATCATTTGTAGAAATGTTGTTGAAACAAGAATAAAGATATTATTGTAAGTTTTTCAATAAGGATGGTAATTGAATAATACAATGAACTAGTCAGATTAATGCACCTGAAATATTTGGTTCATTGATAGTCATAAATCAAATGACTAGTTTCAAATTAACAAAAATTAAAGCTAGAAACATTCTTGTGCAAGCAAATGGTGGAGGTTAAGCAAGTTTCAACACTAAAGAGGTACAAAATCCATCTTACATCTTTATATTAAAATACTTTTTTTTAAAACTTTAGAATTCATTATTTTGTATGAAATATACTTTTAAGCCTTTTATTTTTTTTTCTAAAATATTTATTACCTTATGATGAGAGGTGAGCAGTCTCAAGGTTGAAATGAAAGTCTTCTAGTTAAAATGGAAGTAACCTACACAAGGAAAATAGTTAGGAGTAGCCGAATGGATGTCCGGAGTAAGGCCTTCGATGCTCAAGCCAATGGGAGAAAGTATAAGTGAAGAGAAAACTCTCTAAGTTTTGGAGTGAGAAAAATCTTACTTTATGTGAGGTGTTTGGTGATATTTATAAGGAATTGATTCTTGTAGCATGGACATGTGTTAGCATTGGGTAGGGTAGAAAGTACCATGGATGAGACTGTGATGTGACAGGGATTGGTGAGTGATAAAGACAGACGTCTCTATACCAAGCCCGAATCCCGAAGGAGGGGTGACTAGACAAGTAAGGGTTCAGGGATGGTCCACTCAGTGAAGAGGTTTTAGCTGATCCTGAACTAGGATAATTCGAACCTGAATCACCTTATAAATTGATAACACCCTTTCCATCTGAGCATGAAATTTGATAATTATCAGTTTTTGTCTATCCATTTGCTAGACCCTCCACTAAAAAATGATGATGTTAAGCCTTAGTGAAATCCTGGTCCAAGCCATGTGCATTAGTTGACTTGCATATTTTAGGTCCTTTAGTTTTTATTTTCTTAATTTTTTTATTATTATTTTTTATCTTTAAAGAGAATGAATTCATTACCATTATTTACCTATGTTGAAATTTTTTTAGTAAAAGTGTTCGGTGTTCATAAATTCATGTTAAAACATTATCTAAAAGATTTTATATGCTATTACTCATAAATTCAAGATACAACCTACCCATGTCATTTTTATCTTTTTTTCTTAAAGTGATTTTTGTGTTGGAAGAGGAATGATTGAGACCCTTTTTTTAGTGATTAATTCCATAATTTAGAAGCAAAAGTCAATGTATAAGAAGCATTCGTCCTTAAAAAAATTCTTAATTGTTACTTGTTCTACCAATTGTAGAAATTAAAAGTGCAACACATCGGATGATGATGAACTTTCTTTTGGGTAAAAATGACAATTTTTTTTATTATATATGATCATTTCTTCTCTAAAGTTACTAAAATCAATTTCTTTGTCAAATTTCTTGTCCCTTGAGAAGGAGAGACAGAGAGTGGCGGAAAAAAAAAGGAAGAAATACCTTGTACAACGATGCCAAATGGTCTAAAAAATTGACATGGTGATTTCTGTAATAATGTTTATAAATAAACTTGAATAATTTTTGTACCCATAAGAGTAGATAGGAAGAGTATTGAATTATCAATTTGTATGCAATTCATATTTATTGAAACACTTATATCTATTTTTAATAGACGAATAAATGTGAATTTATATAAAATATTTTATAATTTTCAAGTTCATAAATTTGTAATGGTATGTATATAATCCTCAAAATTGGGGATCACTTCATCCTATAAAATAGGGATGTCTTCATCCTAAAAAAAAAGTATCAATTATCATCATTCCAAATTATGGACGATTTTGTCTCGAAAAGGGGACGATGTGGCGGCTTCATCTCTAAAGATAGGGATGATTTTGTTCCCATCATACCCAAAATTAGGGATGAATTCGTCCTTGGAAATGGAGACAATTGACGTCCTCAAAATTAAGGACCACTACTCCCCAAAATTAGGAATGATTTCATCCCTAAAATTGTAGACAACTGACATCCTTAAAATTAGGACGACTTTATCCCCAAAATTAGAGACAATTGGCGTCCTTAAAATTAGGGACAACTTTGTTCAAAAAAATATGGATGATTATCATGTCCATAAAAGGGGACAACTTTATGAAATCGTCCCCTATGGAATTGGGTATGAAGGCTAAAGGGACGACTGTTGGAGATGATTTTTGTCATTCCCTTTACTTTTGGGGACGACTCCTCTTATTGTAATCCAAACAAGAGAATTTATTTAATTTCTTTTCTTTTCTTTTCTATTCTCCTCATTTCTCTCCAAACAAATATAAGGTTAATAGAATTCTACACTACTTGGATTACTTCTGATTGAGTAAATCATGCAAGCTCAACTCTAAATTTGGAAGGGATTCTCTCATAATTCGGATTCAAACAAAGTAATAAAGGGTTGTGATCAGATTCAATCTCACTAAATACATTAGTTTAGCATAAAGGAAAGCATAAAATGACTAGTCATTACAAAGTATACGATATAATTTAGCAGCCTCATAATTCATAGCATTCACCCCTCTACATCACAAAAAAATGTAAGCCCATGTCAATAAGGCCTTCCCTTTAGGTCTAATATTTAAAAGTAGAATAACAAGTTGAGTTAATTTGGTCACCCACCTCAAACTGATTCATGATTACATTAAAATCCCCAGTCAAACTTCAAGGCTAGTTAATAAGAACAGTAATACTCCATTTTCCCCACTGCAAATGTCATAGTTGATTTTTCAGAGTCAAATTTATAAATATTTGATCATCATTGTCTTACAAAATATAATAAATTTTAAAATTTGTGACAAAAAAACAATATCATAAAATTTTGGATCTATAAATTTAAAAGAAATTAAAATAATTTTATTTGAGAAAAAATAATGATCAAACATGTATTTTAGAGACCACAAAAAGTACACAATGACAATCATAAGTGGGATAAAAGGAAGTAGCATTCATTAGTCTATAAAACTTTTCTCAAATTAGCATTTGGACTTTCATAAATGTTATGATCAAGACTAATTAGCAATGAATGAACTGTCGATTAATGTGAATGACTGATAAAGTAATCTGGCTCTTCCAAAAATTCCATAATCCACCACATTCCAAAGCTTCTACTTTTATCCAATTACCAAAACCAATCTTTTTGCAAACTTTGTTAGCTGACTATCCACTCATCTTTGTTTCCTCCAGCCCTTGGATA
>CAOJBK013589358.1:0-11491 GCA_948294925.1 Codiaeum variegatum
TTTTGTTCACGAAAAATAAAATCCTCTACCGGAATAGAAATGAAGTGTGGTGTTTCTATTTCTTTTGTTCCCTTCTAGAAATAA
Organism: Codiaeum variegatum; assembly: GCA_948294925.1. Lineage (NCBI taxonomy): Eukaryota > Viridiplantae > Streptophyta > Magnoliopsida > Malpighiales > Euphorbiaceae > Codiaeum > Codiaeum variegatum. The sequence continues at coordinate 85 of CAOJBK013589358.1, forward strand.
AACACATTGATAATCCTTTTACTCAGTTAAATAGCAACAGCAGTCACAAAGTAAGCACTAATTCATAATTTGATCACAAAAGTTTGATTTGTTACAATTAAATTTAATATAATTTTTGTTCTGATCAAGCTAATTTCTGTGACAAGCGACCTACCTTAAGAAGCATCCCAATGGGCCTTCAGCCAACCTTGGTTTAGTAAAAAATGTGTTTTGGGAAGAGAGAGATTTGATCAGACATTTGACTCAATTTCAGCTGATCCGCCACTGAAGAAGAGGGTGGCAGCAGCAACATAACAGAAAGGTAAGGGAAGGAGAGAGAAAACAACAATGGTCAAGTTAAACAAAGGCCTACTTTTAGGGTCGGATCTTACTAGGCAGTTAAAAAAACATCCAATTTGTGTTTTATGGGGCCCATATATACTGAAAAGAAGATAAAATGCCCCATCAACATTTTGGTCGCCTGTTCACAGAAATAAGCATACTTATTCGGAACAAAAATTAAACTTAAATGAATTCATTGTGACAAATCAATCTTTTGCAATCAGAATATAGTTTAGTGCTCACATTAGTAACCATGGCGCAATGTGCCCCCCTTTGTGTTTTAAATCGTTTTGAAAGCAGAAAACCTCTCTCTGATGAATATAACAGAAAACAAGAAACCTGCCTTGGTTTCCACAGCAATTCCCTGAGTGATCCAAGTAAGGATGATGCAGTTTCAAGCATTCTCATTGGGTGGGAGAGCCAGCGCCCAAAAGGCAATCGCAATAGGGAATACTGGTCTTTTTTTTGCCTTCTTACAACCAGTTTTCCATCTGCAGAACATTAAAGAAAACATAGTTAGAAGAAATCCAGAAAGTGCAACTTAAGTTGATGTATCATAACAAGCAAACACGTGTATCATAATTTATCTTCGAAATGTTCTAAGTAAGGATTATGCATCAGGAATCATAAGCTTGTCCTACATATATAATAATGTAGCAACTTTATTCAAATAAACAGTCATTTTACATGTCATCTATATTACATCAACACTAATGGATAAATCTAAGCAAAACTCACTCGTCTTAGTTCATCCTCCTTGTACCTTAAACCATGCGTTCGCCAAAATTACTAGCACAGTTGGTATACCAAAGAACTTGAAACTGCAGCCATGAATCCAACTTTCTCTGGATTATTAATGTAAGAAGGCATCTTCTTTATATTTTTCAGTAGAGGAATGAATATACGAAAGTAAAGCATCCATTATTTCACCAGACAAAAAACATGTTGACCTCAACTTATGCCAATCCACGAGTCCACAAATCAGAACAAATTCAGTCTGGTAGACAATAAAAACTAAGGGTCTAATGACGAGATAATGGAAGTCATCCAATAACTTAGAAAGTGAATCAGCAAGCAGCAATCCTTTAAAAAGATCAGAGCAGCTGACCTTCATGGTAAGACTGAATCTAAGAATTCGCAGTTGAGGAATTTCTTTCTGTTGATCCTCTCCTCACCATTTTTAAGAGGTCATATTCCATCAAGAAACCATGTTTCTTCTGAAAAAAAATGACTGAAGGGTAATCAGTAACTAGCAATTTGCTTCTTGGTTGAATACAACTAAAAGTGTAAGAATCTAGTGAGTCAACACATTCAGTATCAACTTCCCAATTCAACCAATTTGATCAGACTGCATCCATCACAGAGTAAATACTTCCTCAAGACCAAATAATGAATGATGAGAGCCAGACTCATCATTTCCTTATTCAACCATCTTCTAACTGAGGCTTTTCCACTTTAACTGTCCCATGGTCCTATATAGATACTAATGTACTTCAAGGACATCAATCAGAAAACTGGAGACATCTGAAATCCACATAGGGAGTACTTACTTTTTCACATTCCTACCTAGCAAGAGAAGACCTAAAATGTTATCTAATATATCACAAACAAGTAGATGTCAAAGATATACACCAGCACTGCCCCTCATCCAACTCAATAATCAAGCCTGACCATTGCCATCTCATGTCATCCCTGGAATTCACTAGGGATTTTTGGGTATAGTAACCAATAAGATGGTTCACACCTCGAGAATTGACAAATCTGTCCAATTTAGATAGCCATACAGGATTTCTTCAGCAAGAGTGCACGATATATAGTTTCACGGCACTGTAAAGATGTGGCAAACTATAAAAATATCCACATTTGCTCAGTTGAGAAACTAATTACCCATAAGCCTATCAAAGCAACCGGCTAGAGGAAGTTAAGCACCTAAAGTGCTCTACCGATAAATACTTAGACCCAAAACTAATTATGAACCATCATCGTATAATAATGACAACAGGAAATAAGCAGAAGAGAGCATTCATTAAAATTAGTTAGATCTATGGATCCCATATAATAGAGACAGAATACTTGCCTATGAAGCACTGGTAGCCAGCCCCTCATCGCATGGCATGCTCAGCGTCCTTCAGAATTCCAATATCATCTTGAAGAATGGAGAAGCAGCTTGTGCACATGCAGAAGTCCACTATTTATATCGTGACCACTGAATGATGTTGCAGAACAGATCAAATGAAGGATAAGAAAGTGTGCACTGGAGCGGGGGCCATGTAGTCATCAAAATAACCAGAGATGTGAAGGAGAACAAGGTGACTATTTGATGAAATGGGTATTGCTTCGCTCCAGCATGCAAGTTTTAGGATAATAAGATCCAACCCCCACAGACTTTTGGGAAGTGTTGGAACAATTTGATGGATCCACATCCATCCAAAAACTAAGAATACATCATACACCATTTCCATCAGCACCACTTCTAATCTCAGACTCCCACCCACCCACAGCCTTCCGTCAAATCCAACCAAATTTTCAACTGGAGTTAACAATCAAATGTATTATCAACCTATCTTCCACAATGACAATTCTGAAACCAATGGAACAGCCCCTGTACTACTTAACAATAAGCTAAATCTCCTAGGTTCCAAATAAGCGCTATACAAAGCCTAACTAGTAGCCAAATCATACAATCTAAACCACTCAACATGCGCACAACCTAATAAAATTAGCTCAAGTTATCACACAATCTAAACCATAAAAGATAATGGCAGGAATTATACCCAGATCAGTATTTTTCCTTCATTCAAAGTAGTTGACAAGATACACCCTCACACACATTCTAAACATTCAAGAGTTGGACAACATGGTCCTGCAAAAAGAATATTAAAATAGGAGCATCTGTGAAAATTCTTGTGATCTGCATAAAACAGATGCAAAAAAAACCCCGTACGGTAAATGCTTTCACTCTTCAAGTCCACTTACAAAAATCTTTACTTCTAAGCACTTCATAGTAAATTGCAAGGACCTGTTAGTAACAATCATGGATTGAACCAATGTACTTCTGACACCACAAAAAGGTGTAACTCAGCTGAAAAAGGGCATAGAAAAACATGTAAAATGATTTGAGAAAACTCCTATCAATAACAAGGACCTGAACAGTAAATCAGTTCTTCCTTTATCACCACCTGAAGGAACGTCAAGCAAGAAGAGCCAACTTGTAATCATAGTTCTATTATACATGTATCCATTCTGAGGTATTTCTATTTATAGTAATACTCAAGTAACTTGCTCCGATGCTACATGATTAAATTGTGTATCCTGTAATATATGGTTTACCAGCTCGGCAATGACATATTCGGCTAAGGTAACTTTTCAAAAAAACAAAGTTGGCTCTCTTATCCCTATTCATGTCATACAAAACAACATAAATTAAATAGCACCATCCTCATTGAGATGTATGAAGTAATCACTAAATTCGCTAGCCAATGACGTCGCATTCCAAATTCTTTGTGCAATATAGCCGAAGACACCTATAAACAGGGTCGACAATCTTTTAACAAATGAAATGGCAGCATTGGTAGAGATTCCATTAGCCACATGCCTACAGGCTTTGTCACATCACTTCCCAACTAAGTTGTTAAAATTAAGTAAAAGCATTTCACGGCTCCTTGCAGCTCAGGCGGAAGAGAAGATGTTAAGTCACCATTCAAAGATAGGAAGCATATATTCTCCACGCATGTATGTCTAACTCTAAATTATAATGGCCAACTTCACCCACAAAAAGAGAAGTAGAACTTTATATTAAAAGAGTAGCATTCAATTTCAGCTAAACTAGCAAATCATAGAGCTCAACAAGCAAGGCAAAAACTGAAGTGTAACATAATAAAGTGGTAAAGAGGCAAGCACGCAAAGGAGTCACAACATTCTAGAATCCAGAATACTATAAGACTATATTAGATTTCAAATAGAAACCATGGGGTCCTAATTAAAGCAAAGCAAAAGGATAAGCCTACTAAAGTTTAGAATAACTAACAATGTATTCAGTTAAAGACTACTTGTGTGGCATACACACATGATGAAAGACACTTCTCGCCTACTGAGATATTGGACAGGATAATGGTAGCCACATTACAACTTTGCCTTCTCAAATTTGAACAAAAACCATCTCAACGACGAGGCAAGCGAGACTTGTCCCATGAAGCAGGGCCAGGGCCATACAATGGACCCTTGTCAGCAGCAACCTGAGGAGCAAGAGAAACTAAATAACAAAAGGAGATATATGGAGCACAATGATACCAATTACTAATCAGAGAAATCCAATTCCTAATTATGAGCGTACATACCATATGAGCCCCATATCCATCCCCATAAGGAGCAGGAAAATCCCCCTCTGGGTTACCAAACTTCATCCCATATGGGCCACCTTGAATTGTCAAACATCAGGATAAAGAGATAAGGAATATATCAATAGAGTAGACAACACTAGCAAGACAATACAAAGTTCAGAAAAGGAAAAAGGATTTCAATCAAGCCACAACTAAAAGCATTATCTGTTGATTTCAGGGGGTGGAGAAAAAAGCATTATCTGTTTGAAACAAAAATATAGTTTGAGGTGATTATCAAGGCTTATTCCAGCCACCATAATTTACAGCGATTAACCATAGTTAATATGATAATTAAACTCGTAGGGAAGGCAAACAATTCCCTTCATTAAGGGATGAAAAATATTCTGAAGTTATTCTCAGCCAAAATATAACATAAGCTCTAATATTGATTAACACGGGCAGGAAAGTCCAAGAAGACATGAAGTAAACAAGAATGGGGCATATCAACTAATGTCCAATGCAGTTTATGGACCTCTATTTAAAAAAGAAAAAAAAATTGAAAGAGCATGTAAAGCAGTTGGAAGGTATACCATGAACCCAGGATCGAGTATCAGTACTAGCAAGCTCAGCCCGTAGCTTTTCAACTTCACGTGCCATGGAAACCATGTTCTTCTCCATTGCCTGTTTCATATCCACCAATTCCATGTTTGCCTTCTTTTCGTAATCAATAGCAGTTCTGAAACATAAAATTTCAATTTTAGCATCTACTGGTACTGGATTTCAAGCCAGAGGCTTTGTGGTAGAACATGTGATTGAGGCAGGGAAGTATTGAAATGGGAAGGAGAATTGTCAATAAAATGAATCCAAGAACAGACCGAGCATGCATAAGCTCCTGGTTCAGTCCCTCAATCTCAACCCGCATATGAGGAATCTGTTGGTTATCAGCTTGTAATCTTGCAACATCTTGTTTTAGGGTCTGAATTTGGCCAAGGAGGTCCTTCTTCACATTGTTCAGCTTCTGAACTTCTGCACGGAGTTGTACAGCCTCATTCTTTAAAGGCTCAGTTGCTCGAAGATCAGCCTCAAGTTTCAAGCCTTTCTCAATAAGCTGCCTTGAGTGGACGTCTTGTTCAGTACGAATTTCAGAAATGATGATATTCAAGCCATGAATTTCCTCCTTGGCAGCCCCAAGTCCTTGCTGCAGAGTAATTCGATCTTCCACCAGCTGACGAATATCGACCAAAAGCCCATGGATTTCAGCACGTTGCCTATCAAGCTCCTCCTCCAAAAAAGCAGGGTGCGGAGGTGGGTGTGGCAAAGGAGGGCCACGAACAAAAGGTCTGTCAGGAGGGTACCCACGGCGATCATTATAGGTGTCATGAGGCATGCGATTTCTCCCAGCCATTTAAAGTTGTTCTACAAAAGACAAATGAAGCAATAGAATGATGATACAGTATATAAAGAAATTTCATGCTGAATTTGGCAAACTAAGTGCCTCTGTGAAGCTTTTCCAACCTTAGTTTTAGAAAATGATAAAACCATTTGAGAAACATCCAGAATTTCCATGAAGAAAATTTGAAGTTCAAGCAAAATCTACTTAAATTTTCACAGTTCCAATGGAAGTGTAAAGAATGTTGAAATTAAGGACACAATTCAAAAATTTCTTCAGAAACCCATAAAAATAAAGACAACCCATCACCAAAAGTCAGAAGTCTAACATAAAAACGACATCAATTTCTGAAACAGCATAAAAGAAACCACATTTTAGCGCCATTTGCTTTTACAAGCCCTATATATGAAGCAAGGGAGAAATTCCAAATGACAGAACTTAACCCAGAAGTTGATTGCATCTCAGTTTAATTTATAAGCCAGTACTAAGTAATCCAAACAGAAGAGAAAGTCATTCTATCATGTTGAAATCATTGTCCAACTAATAAAGGCACAAATGAGAGATCCCTAAAATTTTGAATTCCAAGAGTAACAAGCAAAACCATAGAGCACAATTTGCACAAAATAGCAGCAGGGTAGCTGCAAAATTTGCTCAACAAAACACCCGACTGAAATTATAAAAGAAAATAACCCTAAAATATCAAATTTAGGAAATTTGTAGTAACATCCAAAATAACTAATGGGTACCCTATAATGAGCTAGAATCTTGGATTAAATTGAACGAAATCCGAATTTCAATGTTTACTTAAAAGAGATAATAAAACCAATATACGAACAAACATAGTTATTAACATGTGTAAAAAAAAATAAAAGCGAAAACAGAACAATCAAGCAGAAGAAAAACGGAACAGATAATGAATGAAAAATATGCATAAGAAAAGGATTGAAATATGGAAATCGAGAGATAAGAGAATCTAAACCTGTGAAAAGATGATAAATTAAATGAGGTTTGTGAAGGGGGGAGAGAGGACGCACAACAATTCAACAAAACTGTTGCTGCTGCTGTTTTTGGTTTACTCAGCTAGGTTTTCATTTCTTTTTTTCTGTTTTTTAATACTACAACTTAGTGTGAATTCAAACGATGCCGTTTAACTTTTTATTATCATTAGATATTTGCGTATGTTTTATAGTTAAAAAAAATGTTTTTAAAATTATTTATTTATATTTTTTTTTAATGAGAGAGGCTAGAGATGGCAATCGATATTGTCATATAATCAATTTATGAAGAATGGCACATCCACTCATACTTGTTTGGATAACAATCTTCAAATTCATATTTATAAAAGAATAAACATTTCATTAATAAAAGTATAACAATTTTGCTAATCCATCTGAAATAACAGACGGTGTTTTACAATCCAATCATATGGTTTGTTTAACTCTTTCAAAACCTAAACAAAATCAAAGGAATATTTTAGGTCTAAAGCCAGCAAAATCATTGGCATGACATCTGATCCACATGGTTTGCTTAGAACAAAAATTGCAGATATCAGTGACTTACAATCTCATTCGAAAATGATCCTCCTAAACTTAAGTTTCTTTGCTACTTTTCTTCTTCTTGGTTACTCCTTACAAGAAGGACTCATTTGAATTTCTAAAGATTACCGTCATTGATGCATTTCCTATTTCTTGTTCAAAATAGGCACTGAGATTTGCCTTGATTGTGTTTGAGAGAGGAGGTAGCTATAGACAAGGGACCATTAAGCCTCCGTTAAATTTTAGTTTTTTCATATATAGTGTATGTTCTAAGAGATAAAAGGGAAAGAAAATAAAGTATTGGTCACTTTTAAAATTTAGTTGAAAAACTATTTTTTTTTTTTTTAGTTTTCCATAGTTTTTCTTTATAAATAGAAATTTGAAAAATTCAATTTTTAAAAATATAACTAGAGATTTTTTCAAAGAAAAATTATCATATCTTCTCATTTTTCATTAGTTTTCTTAAAATTAAAAAAAAAATTAGAAATAAAAAACTCAAAATAACTTTTCACTAATGAACACAACCTTAACATTTTAAGATCTAGGCGTTTAAAAATATTAAGTAGTTAATAATAAATGAGAATAAATGTAAATTTAAATTAAACAAATTCAAGAAAATAAATGACCATTGAGTGTAAATACAACAAAGGACCTTTTGACAAAATCAAAGTTATTGTGTTAAAAACAATTTCCCTTTTATTTAAAGCAAAATCATCTTTAACTTAAATTATTACATAACATTATTGTATTGTATAATCTAATCATATTATTAGTTTTTATAACATAATCTTTAACTTTTTAATTTGCTTAATTTTCGTTAAAAAAAATTGAAGTTTAGATATAAAAGTAAGTAAATGAGTTTTTTTCTTAGTCACTAAACACTAAGTTGGACCCCCTCAGTTGAATTTCTAGCTCCATCACTAGAGGCAGCCATACTAAATTTCCCAGAGCACTTGGGTTGTGATCTTCTCTCTGTAGCCTTGTTATGTTGTTTATTTATTGTTCAAGAAGGTATACATAAAAGTACCAGGTAGCTTTCTCCATGGTAATTATCAGATCTAGTTGATAGTGATTGAAGAGGAAATCGTTCATCTGTTTCCATATTATCCAACAAAAAAAGCTACATTTTTTTATATCTTTAAGAAGGCTATTTTTGTGAAACATATCCACCACATCTAGCCACCAATCTATAAAACAAGTATAGCTAGATGAATTTTGGAAATTAATATTCCATTTGCTCGCAAACTAGGCGATTTAGGCATATGCACAAAACAATAACATACATTCAGTATTTTTCAGTTAATGTACCACACATATCACACAAGTATGAATGCACTAATTTTCTTTTGTAGGTGGCAGGCCTTTGCATGCTTTCCATATAAAAACTATGATTTTGGGTAGGAGCTTTACGTTCCAAATATTATTCCATAGGATGGTGCTTTGGCTTCCTGAGGATGAAAAAGGAATATTTCTACTTGCTCTTACTCCTTGCTTCTCTTTTAGCATTCTATACACTGAAGGACTTGGAATTCTACATTCTTGTTCTCTTTCCTTTCCTAGAAATTTGTTATAATAGGTGATCCTATAAGGGTTTTAAGGATCGCTCTTATTTTTTCCCTGCTGAAATATTGTTTCAGAGTATCCAGGTTCCGATTTCCTCATCTCTGATCAAGCTTTTAACCTTAACAAGATAGAAACCTAAAGGTCTACGTGTATTGATTATGAGCCCCTCCATATATGTAATGTAAGGATCCAACCATATATTTGCTTGGTTACCACTGTGAATAACCAATTTGGCCCCATCTTTTAAATAACTTCTTACCTCCATCAAGCTTTTACAGCCCATGACGCTTTGTAAGTTGTTTTGGCAGTCCAATATTCCTCATAGGGAAAGTATAAAATCTCCATAATTCTACTCCATAAATGGTTTAGATCATATTTCATAATTAAGGCATTATTAAATAAGTTAAGATCCCTAAATCCAAGGCCACCTTTATATTTTGACATGGTAAGAGTTGTCCATTTTTTCATATGCAAACCCTTATTTTCTTTTGAATGGGTCCACTAGAAGTTAGTAATCATGTTGTTGATCTTTTGAAAAAAAGAGCTTTGGAAGATGATAGTAGCTCATGATAAATGTGGGAATCGTAGTCAATATAGAATTGATCATCGCCAATTTTTCTACCTGTGAAAGAAGTGACTTCTTCCACCCTTGAGTTTGCTTTGCACTGTTTAGAAGGAATTCAAGAGATTTACTCTGTGATCTTCCCCACAATGTCGGTGTGCCCAAGTATTTATCTCATTCATTCATTTCTTCAACTCCCAACTTATTGCATAGGTTTGCTCTGATATGACTAGGAGTGCTTCTGCTAAAGAACTCCGAGGACTTTGAAAAATTAGTTTATTGCCTCGATTCTATACCACACAACTTCAAAATGTGTAGCATATTTTGAACATCTTCATCTTTTAATTGGGCATAAAGGATGGTATCATCCATGAAGTGAGTAATCACTGGAATGATTATGCCAAATTTAAAACCCTTTATCCTTCCTTCTTGAATAATTGTGTTAAGCATCTCAGAAAGGGCATTAGCCACAAAGATAAATAGATATGGGGATAAGAGGTCCCCTTTTCTAAGACCTCCACTAGGTTTGAAAAATTCAGAGTGTTATCCTCCATATTTTGATAATTCCAAAATCGATAGTCTAGTTATTATTTGAGATGCAAATTTTTGTCAAAGTTGTATTTTCATAGTCAATTGAGCAAATTAGGAGCATTTGGTGTTTACATATGTGTATAGGACTTATTATACATGCACAAACACTTTGAATGGACTAACGATTATTTTAGAATCAAAGTGTTTTGGATTTGTACAAAAAAGCTTGGATACGCCCGTATGGTGTTTGCCATACCCCCGTATGGGATAAATCCTTACGCCTGTATCAATAGGGCACTATATATTCATATCCTCTCCAATGGATATTTATTTTAAACTCACATAACCCATATTCCCGTATGGTCCAAGCTCCATATGCCTGTATGGCCTCTATCAGAGTCCGTTGGAAATAATGTCATGTGTACTTTTTGAACGTTAGAGACACCATTTTGGCTCCAAGAAGGCTAAGGTATAAAAGGGGACTTCATAAACAAAGTCAACAAGATTCAATAACTATTCCATTGCATTAGTAGACATTTATTCTTAAGTTTTTAGCCTTCTAAGCTTAATCTTTCTAGTCTTCTTAAACTCTTGAACTTGCATTGTAATCCTCTGAGAAGAAAATCTTAGCTAAGATTCTCCATTAAAAATCATTAACCTAGAATTAGTAATCAAGTCTTTTGACTTGTGTTCTTTGTAAACCTTAAAAACCCTTGTATTTGGAGTTGTAAGCTCCATTATTATAATTGGATGAAATCTCAGAGAACTAGAAGCATGAAGGTTTAGGTTGATGCTAGTGGAACCTTAATCGGTTGATTGAGAGAGTGAACATAGGAGAAGGAGTCTCCAAACCACTATAAAAACTAAGCAATTTCTTCTCCCTCTTCTTTATTTATTATTCTTGTTATATTTCTTTATTTTTTGGTTTGTTATTAGTGATTTGAAACAAGTATTTTCATTAACCTTAAGTTCTTTGATCTTTATTATTGTAATATCACTTGTTTTACTGGAAAAAGGTTTTAAAAAGTTTAAAATTGATAACTTTGAAAAAAAAATGCAAGGATAGTTTCAAAACACCAATTTACAAGCCGGGGGCCGGGGGGGGGGGGGGGGGGGGGGGGGGGGGGGGGGGGGGGGGGGGGGGGGGGGGGGGGGGGGGGGGGGGGGGGGGGGGGGGGGGGGGGGG
>CAOJBK013589565.1:0-11506 GCA_948294925.1 Codiaeum variegatum
GAGACCTAAATTAAAATAAGACCCAAAAATCTTCCAAAGTTAAATATTAAGTTATGGCTTTCCATTGGTGTAATGGTTCTTGGAAAGCATTCCCTTGAAATCATTATATAGCATGAGATGTTGCAATTATAGAGATTTGAACATTGTATGACCCAAGTACCTAAACACAAACCCAATGTATAAGAGTTATATGTTAATGTTATGTGTTTGTATTAGCATGAATGGGTGATAATGGATTTTTAACTTAACAATTGATATTGTGGGGCATGTAATATTCTTTTATTATAATAGGGATTGTAATTAAGAGTTAATTACTAGTTTAGTTGTTTTTTTTCAAATTCATTGAGCCTAAGGGAAATCTTTTCTTTGTAATCTCGCCTTGGTATGCCAAGGTTACATAAGTACACATGAGATGTGGAGATGAAAGAGTAAAAGAGGGTTCAACCCATGAAGATGCCTAGTGGAAGCATGAAGACTAGTGTAGTCTTAAAATGCTTGTAATTTGATAGCCTAAAACCCTTACTCATTCCTTGTGGCCAGGAATTGAGGCTTTAGGTCCATGATAATGCCTATATGCATGTTCTCCATTTTATTGAAATATATATGAGATATATATTATGCATGAGATGTATGTTAAAATGGATAATGTGCAAAGTGAGACCTAATTAATTAGAGACCCAAAAATCTTCCAAAGTTTTATATTAAGTCAGGGCTCTCCATTAGAGTAATGAATCTTGGAAATATGTTTCCAAACTTGTTTTCTTGATGTCATTGTATAGAATGAGATGTTGTGAGTATGAGATACATTGTATGGAAAGAACGATAATGTGTACCTGAGTTGTACGATGTTCAAATTGTCATACTCATTGGTCCAATCGGTTTGACTTAACTAATATGAAAGACTTAGAAAGATAATGTGTAGCTTGCAGTTGGAAACATTAGGAGCCATTTAGATTGAATCTCACAAGAGTTGTGATGAGCAAGAGTTGCTCACTTGTAAGAAATCAATCCTTAGAAAGACAATGCACAACTTGCGGGATTGATGAACAAGAGTTATTCACCTTGCAAGATTTTAATCGACCCACTAGAGATTCACCCCAATGGAGTCTCCGTTTCCTTTTTGGAAGTGTAGGATTCACCAAGTTAGTGGGAGTGCTATTTTTATTAAAGACCAAATCAAGATAGCAAATTTACATTTCACATAAAATCATACAATCTTTTTTTTTTTGCAAATTATTTGATAGCATGAACAAATCCTATCCACTAATGAGCATAGCAAATGAATAAAAACACATAGGGCCAAACATTATGGATTGGTTGAGGACCTATAATTTGTCCTAACTTATGAGATAAGTATGGATAAAGAAATCCATAAATGAAGCTTCTCAAATAGCAAAGGAAAGTGTTTCCACTGCATTGGACATTAGAAGTTAGTTGTTAAAAGTATTTAGAATACTTTAAGGGAAATGGAAAGAATAAGAGATTGATAAACAATAATAAAGTGTATATATATCAATTGTTCTACTTCTAATATGCCATATAGTTCATTTACTTCTTGCATAAATGTTTTGTATGAAATTTTACTTATTTTTTCCTTTATGTTTAGGCATATTTAGCACATAAATTGAATTTAATGAGCTTGTTAAGTGTGTTTTATAGAAATTTAGGAAATAAGGAGTTATTTGATCAATAAATGAACTTCCTAAATGATTTGAATAATTAGTGAAGAAAAATAAAGAGAACTTCGATTGCACGGGCCATGCATGAGCCGTGCACATCTAGAAGGCTAGTCGTGCAGATCTCTGGACTAAAACATGCTTAAAGTTCAAAATAATTGCTGATCGTATAGGCCATATGGATTTTATAAGAGGCTGTGTGAGTTACTGGATGGAAAACACTCCAAAGAGAATTAAAATTAGAGAAACACACGATTTGGAACATTGGAACGCACAGGCCATGCACATACTTAATGAGACCATGCATTTGTTATTTTCCTGTGAGAATTGCTTTTCCAAGATGAAATCTAAATCGTAATTCAAATCGAATTTGTATTGAGGTTTCTAACACTAAGATAATTTGTTCCTCTATTTAAACAAATCTATTGAAGGATTGAAGACACATCGACACATCCTTACACACCTTCAACATCATCATCATAATCAAAATTAAGAGAATTTGTTTAGAGTTTTTTAGAATTTTCTGTTATAGTTATTTTTCATTATTTTCTTTAGTTTTTCATTAATTTAGCTCTTGTTAAAGGTTGAAGTTGAATTTCTCCAACACGATTAGATTTTTCCTACTTTTAATTGAGGTTTATTCTAAACTTAATTGCTTTAATTCTGCATTTTCTTTGCATTAAGGGTATTAAGAATGATTTCTCATAGAATTATTGATAATTTGTTATGTTCTAAATCAATCATGAACTAAATTCATTTTTGTCTAGAGATTGAAGATGAAATAGTCTTGATATGATTAATTACTGTAAGTTTTATTATTAAAGGTTTAACTTTTGTTTGATTGAATTGTATTAATGATTATAAACAAATTACTTGATCAATTAGTTTAATTAGGGTTTGGACGATGGAGCAAGAGTGGAAGTATAAATATGGAATTATTCAATTGAGATTCTAAAACAAATTGGGTTCATAAGTTTTAGTCTTAAATCTTCTGATTGATGCATGTTTTCTCTAGATTACTTCTATGAATGCGTTAGCTAGACTAGAATAAGCTCTAGTTGAATGATTGCATTGAACCTTAGACTGTTAAATGTAAATAATAGAATTTATAGTTTGAAATCATAAAGGTTAGATTATGGATTGTAAATTTTGTCTAGACACATTCATAACATTGCATATTCATATTCATTACTTGTTTGCTTTAAATTTATTGTCTTCTTTACTTTTCCAATTTCAAATCAATAACTCTTTTACTTTTACTTGTTCTTAAAGAAACAAATTAATTAAGTTTAGCCATGATAAGTTGTTCCTTTGGGAGATAACCTTAGGTTCTCATCCTATGTTGTAATAGCCCGTTTACTTGCGATTGCCATTTGTTAGAATATTTGGAGGCGAACAAATTTTTGGCACCGTTGCTAGGGAATATTTAAATGTTATTGCTTTGTTTATTTCTTTAATTTTTAGTTTGTTGTTTTAATTTATTTTTTTTTTATATTTTATGAATGGAAGGAGATCTCGTGAACACAAACTTCTTCCTTTTATTGATAACGTGCACCGGATTAGAGCTGAAAATAGAAGAAAAGATGACGTGGAAGACCCACCAGAGATTCAAGATCCTCCAACTGATAATAAAGAGATTGAGTTAGTTGATCCAACAAATCTAAGAGACAGAAATCATATTGATCCACCTAGAATCATGGCTGACGAGAGGAGATTGATGAAAGAGTTTACTAAGCCGGTCATTGGTGTGGTTACTTTTTTTATTCGATTAGATATGACATCTAGAAACTATGGGCTTAAATCTATTCACTATAACATACTGCCGCCATTCAATGGGATGACCAATGAGGACTCTCTAAATTTTATAAGAGATTTCTGCTCCATTATTCGGACCATTCCTTTTTAAGGTTTGACCGAGGATCAATTACGGATGAGGTGTTTTCCTTACACTTTAAAAGATGCTACTAAGACTTGGTTAATGATTTTGCCTCATAATTATTTGACTACATGGGAAGAGGTATACACTAAATTCATGCAAAAATTTTATTCTGATCAAAAGACCGCTGACTTACATACAAAGATTGTAACTTTTACTCAACTAGAAGGAAGCCTTTCCATGAGGCATGGGAAGATTTTCAGATGTTACAAATTCAATGCCCACACTGTCATTATTTATTATAATTACTAAATCAATTTTTTTTATGATGGGCTAACTTACCATAACCAAGGAATTATTGATAATGTAACTAGAGGTTCTATGAGTGAGGTAACCCTTAATGAGGCTTTTAGATTATTTGAAATGCTTGGAACTAATTCCCACTAAAAGATTGTAAAGGGTAGGTGAGTGAGTGCACACAAAGTTTCACAAGGAAAAGACATAGTTCAATAAATTACTGAATTGACTTACCCAGTTGAGTTCTTTAAAAAGCAAGGGAGCACACCGATTCATGTTTCCGAGGTATGTGGACTTTATGGGTCTGGTACTAATGTTTATCCTTCTAGTTTTGATTCTACATCTAATGAGCTTGAGGAAGCTCAAGTGTTAATATATTCCAACCTAGAACTCAAAATAATCCTTTTTCTAATACTTAAAATCTTGGTTGGAGAAATCACCCTAACTTTGGTTGGAGAAACAATAATACTCAAGTGCCTTAAGTCATATAAAGGAGGCCATACCAAGGTGATAATTCTAATAATCAACAACCAAGGAGTTTGAGTTTGGAGGAAACCCTAAATTTTTTTTTTTATTAAAGTAAGTACTTAAACTCAAGAGGAAAATATTAGGAGGTTTGATTTTATGGAAGTTTCAATGAGAAAAGTGGAGACTCAAGTAGGTCAAATTGTAACACATATGCATAACAAGCAACAAGGAAATATTCTTAGTCAACTAGAGCAAGTTAAGGCCACACAGTCCTTAAAAGTGGTAAGGTTGTTAATAATAATGTTGGTTCTAAATTATGTGGTATAGGTAATAAGGATGAGCAAGAGGAAGAGCATAATGAGGTGCTCAAGGAGAAAGATGAGGAGAAGGAGAACTTGATTCCTTCTAAACTTCTTAAGGCAGCTGATCCTTATCGACTACCCATTCTTTTTACCAAAAGGCTCAAGGAAGATAAGAAAGATAATCAAATTGAAGAGCTTTTTAAGATGCTGTCAGAGGTAAGTATAAATCTTTCTTTACTTGATGTAATCTAGAAAATTCCAGCTTATGCAAAGTTTTTTAAAGAACTTAATTCTAAAAAGCATAAGTTGGAATTGGAGGAGAAGGTAATTATTTCAGAGGTTGTAATTTCTGTTTTGCAACATAAATTACCTGTAAAAGCTAAAGATCTTGAAAGTTTTGTTATTGATTTTGAATTAAGTAATGGGGCAGAAACTAGAGGCATGCTTGATTTAGGAGCTAATATTAATTTGATGCCTTATGCTTTGTTTGTTTAATTAAATTTAGGTGAATTAAAATCAACAAAGATGTACTTGCAATTAGTCGATGGGACTTTAAGATATCCTAAGGGAATTGTTAAAGATGTGCTAGTTCAAGTTAAGGGTTTAATTGTGCCTGTTGATTTTGTTGTACTTGAAATGGGTGAAGGGTTAAGTAATAGGTCTGAATTGCATATCTTGCTAGGTAGACCTTTTATGGCAACCACTAATACTATCATTGATGTTAAATATGAAAAATTAACCATGTTTGTACTTGGCCAAACTGTTATGTTTTCTATATTTAATAATCTCTCATTATAGCACAATTCATATGGAAGATTCACCTATTGATAAGTGTCGCTTTATTGATTGTATTGATTCTACTGTGAATGATATTATTGAGCAACATGTTTTTAATGATGACCTTGAATCCACACTTACATTTAATGAAGGAACTGAACCTATAGTTCCTAAAATTGTAGGCTATCTTAATGAATTAGACAATACTGAAATTGTTAAGAATGACGAGTTTGAGACTTTAGGGGTTATTGCGGAACACATAGTTGAGAAGGAACCTTCTTAAAATTTGGAGCTGAAAGAGTTCCTAAGGCATTTAAAGTACATATTTTAGGTAACAACAAAACATTTCCAGTGATTATGTCATCAAAATTGAGTGAGGATGAGGAAGTAAAATTAGTAGTTGAACTTAAGAGACTAAAATAGGCGATAGGTTGGGGATTGAGTAATGTTAAGGGTATTAGTCCTTCCACATGCATGCATAAGATAATTTTAGAGGAAAGGACTAAGCCAAAAAGAGAGATACAATGTAGGTTAAACCCAGCTATGAGTGAGGTAGTAAAGTAAGAACTCCTTAAGTTGCTGAGAGATGGAGTTATTTATTCAATAGCTGACAGTTCATGTATTTCCTAAGAAAATGGGGATTATGATTATTAAGAATGAAAAGAATCAGTTAATACCCACTAGGACGGTGATGGGGTGACGCATGTACATATACTATAGAAAATTGAACAATGCCACCAAAAAGGATCAATTTCCTTTGCCGTTCATTGACCAAATGTTAGATAAGCTAGTTGACCATGCATACTATTATTTTCTTAATGGACTTTCAGGTTATTATCAAGTTGCTATTACACTGAAAGATTAAGGTAAGACTATTTTCACGTGTCCCTTTGGCATGTTTGATTTTTGACGTATGTCGTTTGGTCTTTGCAATGCAATAGTAACTTTACAAAGATGTATGATGTCGGTATTCTTAGACATGATTGATGACTACATTGAGGTATTGATGGATGACATTTCTATTTTTGGTGATTCTTTTGATGATTGCTTGAAAAAATTAGTTCCTATTTTAGAAAGATGTATTGAATGTAATCTCACATTAAGTTGGGAGAAAAGTCACTTTATGGTTGATCATGGCATTGTTTTAGGTCACATAGTCTCTAGTAAAGGTATGGAAGTTGATAAAGCTAAAATTAATTTGATTGCTAACTTACCCCCTCTCACATTTGTAAAAAGGGTATGGAGTTTTTAGGTCATGCCGATTTTTATAGAATATTCATTCAAGATTTTTCCAAAATAAGTCAACCTTTGAGTAGATTATTAGGAAAATATGTACCTTTTGAAATTAATGATAAATACAGGATGACTTTCCATACCTTGAAAGAGAAACTAACTTCTGCGCCTATTATTGTTTCCCCCGATTGGTCTTTACCATTTGAATTGATGTGTGATGCTTCAAACTATGAATTAGGAAATTTTTTTAGAACAAATAGTTGATAAAAAATTTAAGATTCATATATTATGAAAGTCTAACCCTTTCCGGTCCTTAATTAAATTATACCACAATTGAAAAAGAGATGCTAGCTGTTGTTTTTGCATTAGATAACTTTAAGGCATACTTAGTTAGCTTTAGGGTCATAATTTACACCAATCATTCAACCCTAAAGTATTTATTGACAAAATAACATGTTAAAACTAGATTGATTAGATGGGAATTGCTAATTCAAGAATTTAATTGTGAAATACTTGATAAGAGGGGTAGTGAGAATGTAGTTGCTGGCCATTTGTCTAGATTACCTTTCCCATTCACTAATGAGTCTGAATTATGTAACACTATAAAAGATTTGGAAGAATTCCTTGATGAACAATTGTTTGCATTGTCTAAAAGCCCATGGTTTATGGACATAGCTAATTATCTTGCTTGTGGTAAAGTTAGGAATAACATGTTTTTCCAAGAAAAGAAAATATTATTTCATGTTTGTAATTATTATTTTTGGGATGTGATGTTTGTTGGGGGCAACACCAGGGGTTTTACAATTTATAAATCATGACGACAAATTCTACCCTGGCTCTAGGCAAGTGCACCTTTCGTTTAGGTAGTATAATAGTAACGTGGTCGATCCACAGAGACACCGACGAAAGTACTAGCTCAAACTTAAACTATTGTGTAGTTCACAATTAATATTGATTTTGATTGACCAAAAACTAAAAACTTAGCTTCTAACTATTAACTAATTACTAATGGGATAATTTAAGAAAATACAAGACTAAGGAAGAAACAAACATGAAATAGAGTGTCTGCCTAGACTTCGACTCATATTTAATCACAAGTGTAAGAAAAATCAACAACTCAATGAAATTTCATTCAAGCATCAAATGGGTATTCCTTCAAAACTAGATTTAACCCTTTCTCAAGTGGTTAAATCCTTAATCCTTAAGTAATGAGTAAAGAATCTCTTCATAAACCCATTCAAATAGGCAAAGCATTATGAAATTTAAGGAATCAAAGCAAACCCTAGGTGTTTGTGAATCTATCTCTAGCAATCACATAAAATCCATGTGCCTATGAGTGTTCTAAGCTCAATCCTTCTATCTCTAG
This sequence comes from Codiaeum variegatum, assembly GCA_948294925.1. Classification (NCBI taxonomy): domain Eukaryota; kingdom Viridiplantae; phylum Streptophyta; class Magnoliopsida; order Malpighiales; family Euphorbiaceae; genus Codiaeum; species Codiaeum variegatum. The sequence goes on from CAOJBK013589565.1 coordinate 7,996, forward strand.
CTAAGAAAAAGCAACAACCATTATAAGAAAGCATGCCTTGCTATGTAAAGTGTAAAAAATTTCATTCAAAAACATAAATTGATGAAAAATTCAATTTCATTAAGAAAACTATTGATTAATCCATTCAAAATAATTAAAACTTGTATAATCTAGGTAGACAAGTGATGTTTAGCTCATAATAACAAAGAAAGAATAAGAAATTAAAAGCAGAAGGAGATAAACTAAGAAACCCATAAAGAAATCTTGCTTAATCCTCTAATCCCTTTATAATCTTAATCAATCTTGCATCCAAATGTGTTAATCCACCTTAAATTTGCTCCCTTGATCTGTAATTTTTTTGTTCATGACGTGTTTAGGGTTTTTGGTTAAGTCCTAGACCTAAAAAATCCAAGAAAAACCCTTTTTTTTTTCCTATAATTTCACTTTTATACAGTTGGAAACTGCGTGTTCATGGGCAATATTCATGCCCGTGACCACTGCCCTTGAATTTTTCCTTGAAAAACCCTTTAGAAACAGTAAGCAGCAAGGTGGTCACAGGAAATTCTCACCCCCATGAAGATTGCCCGTGAGATAAATTAGACTTTCTTATTTTTTACAAAGTTGTATAACTTTCTCTTATCTTTCCAATGGTATATGGATAATCTCAATCAGAGCTCTTTAGCTCAAGTTATGATCAAAATACCAAAATGCCTTAAAAAAACCATTGAGAAACAACAAACTCACTAGTGGTCACATGCATTTCTCAAGCCCAAGAAGATTTCTCATGAGCCAATTTAGGCTTTTTAGTCTTCTATAAAGTTATAGATCTTTCTCTTAGGTTTCCAACGGTACCTGTATCATATCAATCGGAGCTCTGTAGCTTAAGTTATTATCAAAATACCGAAGTACAATCAAGCCCATCACGATCTTGCTCCTTTTTGCCCTATTCGTGCGCCAAATCCAAAATTTTTCATTACTTAGCTCCAAATTGATGTTTATATCCAGAAGAGCTAAAAACACAATGAAACAAGTAAATTAAATGCATTTGGACTCGGATAATGGCTAAGAAACTAAGTAAAAACTTGGTATAATTGGCCATTATCAAACTCCCTGCATTAAACTTTTTCTTGTCCTCAAGCAAAGCTAAACACAATCAACACACAAGTCTAAGACCTTAAAATTAAGACAAAATAAAAAGAGTAAAAATCACTCGAATAGACGACCGACTTTCACAACACTTCGATTTCATGGCTAAACTAGGAATAGAATAGCCAAGTTCAAAATCCATAAAGGCACTATTCACACAACCTAGTTCTAAGGAAATTCAATCAAAAAATCAAATGTCTATTCCAAAAAACATGGCTAGCACCAAGTCATTCAACCTAAGAATTCCTTAAGTTATCAATCGACCTTTCTTGGAAACAAAATTTTTTCTATATTTTGTTCAAACATTTATGAAATTTTCATTTTTTCCAAATGACCTTACTTAGTTAAACTCGTCACTAGTCTTTTGATGCGGAAGTAAATGCTTTGTGGTGCCGTCTCCCAGTTACTCAACTAGTCATAGACTTGTTTAGCTAACTACTAGCACTATTCATGATTTTTCTTTTAGATATCACTTTTCGCAATATGAAACCATCGGAATATGCTATAATTTTCAAAGTCCCTTATTTATTTTCTATTCATATACCTTTTCATGAATGCACTTTATTTTCATTTTTTGTTCCATTTCCTAAGAAAACAATCTATAACTCAAGTATTAGTTCTAGTTTCCTAACCTAATTCATGCCAAAGAAAAGGACTAGACACTCAATAGTGACTAAACACTTTGGAACCTAGTGGTGGGAAGAGCGCTAAGTGGATTCCTACTATCAACCACTATGTGCTAAGTTTAATAAAAAACCAAAGTTAATTGTGAATACTAGAGTCTATGTGAGTGATTTTTTTTTTAAAAAAATTGATCCAATTTTAGAATCTTATCAAAATGCAATTAGAACATGTAATGTGTTGTGCTTAGTTTTGCTATTCCTATTTCAGGCATTCAATCAACACAAGTTAATAATCAAACAATTATGCATACATATAATAAGTCACCCCCACATTTAAATCACTCATTATCCCCAATGTGTGCAAAAATAATAAAGAAGAGGGAAGAGGAAGATTACTGCCCTAAAATGGAAGATATTTAGCCTTCCTTACTAATACAATCTATGCTAAAGTAGAGAATTGAAGCTCTACAAAGTAAGGCTAGCTTGGGTTTCACATCAAAACAACAAAATAAGAAGGTGAAGATTACCACAAAATAAAAACACAAGAAAGTAAACATTAAATTAAAGTAAGAAAAATTTAAATGATTAATGGGTTGCCTCCCATTCAGTGCTTCTTTAATATAGTATGAGCTGGACATTATTGTTATTAATCTTCCACTAAGGAAGCTGGGGATTTCTTATGTTGGATACCTCCATAAATAAGAACAAGAAAGAGTATGTAAGGGTGTTGGCCCTTACATAGGCTTCTATTACTAAAAAGAATATTTTTGGTTCTCTATGTGGTGCATACTTGAGCTTGTGAGGTTTGGAAAGATCATCAAAGAATTGTACCCATTGGCTTATGGTGGGGCATGAAGGTTGAGCTTCCAAGAGACTAAATATGACATTTTCCTCCACCCCTTGTAATTCTTGGATTGTCCACCCAAATGCACTTAATTTAATTTGTCTTCTAACACCTCCACAGAGTAGATTTCCCTCTCTAATGAGGATTTAGAGACCACAAGTACTGGCCACATACTCACTTTTCCAACAACTAAGCTTTTTGAGAAGGATGGTAGCAGTTTGAAGCATGGCGGGGTAGGGTGTTCAATGGTTGAATTTGGGTTATAGGAAAGGTGAGTGTTTGAATTATGGGTGGGATATTTTCGACCCTTGTTCCCATATCATCCCTATCATATTTTTCACCATTGTTGTCTTCATCATCATCCTATAACCATAAGGCCGTGGTGGTCTTTTGTTTCTCCTCCAGAATGGCATTAACATATTTGGGTAAATTGTCTATTGGTGAGGAATGTAGGAACTCCAAACTTTGCCCAACTTGAACTTCTAGGTTGTGAAGAGTGGCTTGTTGGTTTTCCATGACCACTTCTATGCTCCAAAATCTACTATCGATAGCTTTAACCATTTTCACAAACATCTCTTCTAACCTACGCTCTTCTTACTCTTGCTCATCATTCCCTAATGTGGCTTCTACCTTAAATTACATTGGGGAGGTATTTTCCAATACATTTCTTTTTCTTAGTACATCTTTCCCCCAATTCTCCATAAACTCCATGAATCTTTCCACTGCAAGCTCGAGGGATGACTTCTCTTGTACTCCCAATTCATATTTGTATGGGTAGGAATTCCATTGTTGATAGTACCAATAATCCATGGGAAATTTTTTTTCTAAAAACAAAAACTTAAAACAAATAAAAAGGTAAAATAGAAAAAAACAAACATAATTAGATGAAAATAAACAAATATAAACATAAAGACTAGAT
>CAOJBK013590710.1:0-22122 GCA_948294925.1 Codiaeum variegatum
TCTATCATCTAATGTCACTGTTTGACTTACTCATCTCATGAGTGTCCACATGTTATCACGACATCACATGTCTGTAGTGTGAGACTCACTACCTCCATACCAACAACATATACATATAGTTTGGAAAAAACATTTTATATATCTATATATAGCTTGTGCTTGTTTATAAGTTCTATTAAAGATAAAAGTATTAGTGTGACGATATATTTGTAGGGATTAAACTTGCTATGAATGGTCTGCTTAATATGCTATGTTGATTGTGTATAAAGTGAATACTTGAACTGTCAATATGCTTATGTGAATTGTGTTTTGAGTTGTATACCAATTGGAATAAGGTGTTACAAAAGGAGTCCATTTCTCAGTTGCTCCAAAAATACAATGTAGTTGCCATCATCTTTGGCCAACTCCCACTCAGGCAATGAGGTATAGATCCTCATATCAAGTTTAGGCAATGTCAGGGTGACGGGAGGTTTATGTAGCATATTATTATAGTTGCTCTTGAACAAACTCCATTCCTCAAACAAGAGAGGAGCGACTTCTTGCCAGTAAAGGTCTAATACTTGAGCCTTATACTCAACGTCACTCTCAAATGTATCCCTGGATGGAGGGGCTCTTCTGGACTTTTTTGGTTCAACTTCAACCACTTCTGAAACAGAGTATATTGATACAACTTATACTCGGTCAATACATATCAAAAAGTCTAAAGTGAGACTTAATCTTTAGATTATTATTGATTATTTTTCTATTTTCTTTACTCATTTGGAGTGATTTATTTTCCTTTTATTTGTTCTTCTTTTTCTTTTAATAATATAGAACTTGATTCCAACCTTTAATTAAAAAAAAGTCACAAATAAAGAGAAAAAAGCCCCATATCTATTAAAATTTTTAAGGACAAATTAAGGGGCTTTTTTCGCTTTATTTGCATTATTGCAAAGTTAATGTAATCTATTAAAAATGGTACCACGATGACTCGAGTCAAAAAGAGGCAAAAAGAAAAGGAAAAAAAAAAGATTTTTCAATTTTTAGTTCAGCTTTTATAACATCCCTATGCAATTCGTGCATACCTCTCTTTTGATATCGATACTTTTCGTAATAAATCAAAACCAATGGGAAGAAAGTTTTATGAAAACAACATAAATTGGTATTTAACTTGGATAGTATAATTTCCTTAAAAAAAAATCTTAATACATGTTATTTTGTGGTTTGAATTAGCATGTTCTGTTAAGAATCATCATCATTTTAACTAATAAAACACCCTGTAGATGCCATGTATTGGTAACTATAAGAACAAATATAAAGAAAAGTGTCCAAATTTGGCAAATGGATAAATAAAGTGTCCAAAAAACTGGTAGTGACATGCGAGTACGTACCCTTTTGGGGGAGAAATAATGTTGCGATTAATGCCAACCTATTGAATTGGTTTACTCATCTTCACTATCTCTCTGTAACTCCTATTTTAAACCAAGTAAAAAGAAAAATAAAGTAAATAAATTAGTTTTAATATATATATATATATATAAACTTTATGATTTTTTATTAAAAGAAATGTATTATTACTCTCGCTCACTTCTATAATAAGTACCAAAGATTTGAGCATAGAGTACAACCTGGTGTTTTGTCTACACAAACAGAGCAAATGGAGAGCCAAAACCAGCTTCCACCACCATCACAGCCGGCCGAAGGCACCACCTTCTGGAGAACTTGTTTTAATGGAATTAACGCCTTGGCTGGTTTTTACTCTCTCTTTTTATTACTTAAACATTCTTTTATTATAGTTGCTATTACATATTTAATTCAATGATTTCATTTTTCTTGTAATGACCATAGATTATAATTTACGGTATATGTGAATTTTAAAAATATGGAGTTAGTTTATAAAATGACAAAATTCAAATTAATTATATCGGATTATACTATATTTTAATATTCCGAAATGAAATCAAAATATTTTCATCTCTATTATTTTCATGCTAACAAATTGCAACTTGGAAAACATTGAAGCCTAATTAACCCAAAATAACACACACACACACACATTGTTTTAAACCCATAATTCTTGCTTGTAACATTTGCTAATAATCTGAACAATTTCACTATCTCTTGCAGGTGTTGGAATACTGTCAATTCCATATGCACTTTCTCAAGGAGGGTTGTTGAGCTTAATATTTCTAATTTTAGTAGCCATTCTTACTTGTTATACAGGATTCCTCTTAAAAAGGTGTATGGATACAGATCCATTAGCCATTAAAACATATCCAGATATAGGACAAAGAGCTTTTCGATATAAAGGAAGGACTATCATATCGATTTTTATGTATATTGAGCTAATATTTGGTGGCACTAGTGTTTTTAATACTAGAAGGTGATAATCTAAACAAGTTGTTTCCAAATATGGATTTTAAGGTAGCTGGATTAAAAATTGAAGGCAAACAAGGCTTTGTTCTACTCATTGCCCTTATCATTTTGCTAACAACATGGTTAAGAAGTTTAGGTATGTTGGCTTATGTTTCAGCTGGAGGGGTTTTTGCTTCTGTTATTTTACTTGGTTGTGTTTTGTGGATTGGCACAATTGATCGTGTGGGGTTCCTTCACGAGGGAGATTTGCTTTGGAATTGGGCAGGTTTGCCTACTGCTATAAGTTTGTTTATGTTTTGTTATTGAGCTCGTGCTGTTTTCCCAACATTATGCAATTCAATGAAAGACAGAACTCAATTTTCTGAGGTAGAATTAGTTCATTTATTCGCTTTTTTCTTCACAAGTTTTTTATATATTTTACATTTTATCCATTTCTCTTTCTCATTTCAGGGTTTACTTGTATGCTTTGTTAAAGCACGTACACTTATGGATCAATGGCAATTCTAGGCTACCTTATGTATGGGAAGGATTTGAAGTCTCAAGTGACATGAAACCTTGTTATCAGAAAAAAAAGTGCAAAAATGGCAATATATACAACTCTAGTAAATCCCTTAACCAAGTATGCAGTTATCATTACTCCAATTGCTAAAGCCATTGAAAACAGATTTCGTTTAAGAAATAACAGATTTCTCAATATCCTTATCAGAACAGGAATTATGATCAGCACACTAATTGTGGCATTAACAGTTCCATTTTTTGGCTATGTAATGGCTTTTATTGGTGCTTTTTTGAGTGTCACTAATTCAATACTGTTCCCATGCCTCTGCTACCTAAAGATCAACAAGGCTGCTCGAAAATTTGAGTTAGAGTTGGTGATAATTGTGGGGATTTTAATAGCTGGGTTGTTTGTTGCCATAGTAGGCACATACACTTCTCTCAAACAAATAATAAACAAACTCTCAAACTAAGATGTCAGCCAAGCGAAAAAATTTAAAGATAAATCCAAAAGTAATGTAATTGTCTTGCACACAAGAACGGCATTATGCAGCTCAAGTGAATGAAATAAAAACTGAATAGGAAATACTGCAAATTTCAAAAATAAAGAAGTTTACTGTATATTTCCCTTGTCACTTCTGATTTCTATGATTTAGTAGTCTGTGCACGCTTTATCTGCAGCTAATGCACCTATTGTACAACTAGCTAACAGTTCCAATTGATGTTGAATTCAGAAAATACCTGAAAGAGCATGAGTCAATAAATGACCTTCAACCTCTTGAACAGCAAGACTAGCCAAATGTCATTAGTTCCGCTTGCATTAGCATACCCATCATCCAAAATGAATATACATAAAGGTAGACATTTTAGTTAATAGAGATCAGAGTTCTACAGTAGATAAAACTGTCATAATTGCAATTGATGCTCAATATACAAGTACACGTTACCTGACAATTTTTGCTGTCACATTTATGTAGCTAAGGAATTTGTACTAGTACGTGCCATCACAGAACATATCAAAAACTCATCCTTTAAACTGAGAGTCAAATCTCTATCCATAGCTTGATTTTGGGACATGTGACTGTGACTTCAACTTTTAACCTTTATCAGTTGGTACAATTACATTCTGTTCAGCAGCAAATGACAGAAACGTACTGGAATACGAAAATCAATTAAATTAAGCAAATATATATTAGTTTCATAATTCATTTGAGTCTATATCATATCCAAATCAATTAAATTAAGAAAATAAGCATTAGTTACACATTGATTAGCTACATTATAATCATGTGCACCATCTACCTCAGGTAGAGGGCAATCTGCAACTCAAAATCTGAAAATGCCAGTTAAGGAAATTGAGAATCCAACCAAACTAAGACTAACAAATAAAATTTAAACAAAGAAAATCATTTTTCAGAATTTGGCTAATACATAGATAAATATGGCCACAACCATACCATCCAACACTATCATTTCACTTTCCACGCCAGCATTCATAAGACAACATATATCATTTCAAGGCATCATGTTTAAGTATTTTATTGGTTCAGGAATTATAATTTGTAACTCTGACGATTCTTTCGGTAATGAATGCATAAACAATGATAAACAAGAAACTAAAATAGAATTTAAAGCAATTTAGAACCTCTTACAAATTCATAAATGCTATGATTTGAAAGAACAAGCTAACCTGCTCTGGGGCCATTTTCTTATCCAAATATATCTGCAATGATCCTTTGTCTCGTCACCTGGCTCAAAATGCAGCAGGTTGACAAGCATAAATTGTACAGTTATCAATAAGTCCAAAGATTAGAATAGACCAACGATTTCAATGTTGTAGATAGGATTATGAGCAAAATGACTGAGAGACAGTTATCTCAATACTGCATCTGCTAAAAAAGAAAGTAAGAATACTATGTTCAAGTATGATTTCCTTGTAATTTCTTCAAGATACTTTAAAATGATCTTAATAATGCTAAAGATACTTTTTATTTAAAAGAACACTATTGGAGAAAACAAAATTGAACTTCCCAAGTCCAATATAGGCATCATTGCTCACATCAGTTAAATTATTTAGTAGAAAACAAATGCCCAAGAAAGAATTTGAACCCATAAAATTGCATTTCTGGAAATTGCAAATCTCAAGTGGAAACCCAGTTTAAAAGCCCTAATTTGATGAATCAAAATCTAGTTGGAGAAAGATTTGGCTTTTCTATTTAATTCAAATTCAAATTCAAACTCAAATTAATCTACTTGAAAAGTCTATTACCGTATCAATTAAAATTAGATTAAAGCGCTGGGTATGGTAATCGAAAATATCAAACAAAACCAAAACATTAATCGATTTAGTGCTTATCATTAAAAAAAAAAAATTGCTATAAAAGAACATTTCCAATAATAACCAATGTTGGTGGACGTTCAATTAGCAATGATGGAGAGAATTTTAATAGAGAGGTTATACGGTTCAGCATTAGCCAAGTTTGGCTACAACCAAAGTTCGGAGATCAGTTTGAACCCCTTAGTATTTTGGTTTCTTCTGAACCCCTAGCCTCTAAAGTAGTTTGTCTCATTAGCCTTCGGGATTCGAATGGTTATCAAAAACTTGTGTTCATAAGGCTCTGAAGCCAGTCAACTGTCACATCACAAGTTCCATCATTGGGTACTTTGTAACACACCTAGAACGGACATGTGTCTCACTATAGGAGTTTTCATCCCATTATACAATGTCTAATGTCTCACACAGGTAAGTCCACGCTAAGACACCAAACTCATATTTTTCAAGCTTTGAGAGTTGTTCTATCTCTCTACTGAGATTCTGACTTGATTGTCGGAGAGTTTACGCCGAACACACGTCCGGTCACCCGTGACTACTGTTCCCTCTTACAGGTAGTTCACTTCTAGCCAAATGAGTCTCTCTCCAACTACGTGGAAACCTAGCATACATCATTTGGCGCCATCTATGGGAAACGTAGAGTTTCTCAACCAAATCATCTCCAAAACCTGCATTAGAGCTCTCAAAATGGAACTTACTCACGATGAAACTCATGATGTGGAAGAAAGTCCTCAACACACCAACACAAATCAAACACCCAACACACCCACTGTTAATCAAATCCCAATAGCGGCCCGAAATAATTTAGCTGCTTCCCTGCAAAACTACAGAGCTTCATGGGGCAACATCAAGTGTCAAGCCCTTCAACACCAGCTTCACAGCCTGTGCAACCCCAGATTTGATGGCTACGTTGCAAAGTTTAGTCACTAACCTTGTCCCTTTACTCCCACAACTCGAGCTAAATCAAATACCCAACCCACCAGCCCAGGTTGGTAATGACCCACCTGCAGTAAATAGAGGGCTAAATTTCAATACTCCAGTTGATGTAGCAGAAGCCCCACCAGCCAGGCCCACAGAAGGAAAGGGTAGAATCAGATAAGTACTAGAAGTGCCGAATAGAGAAGAAAAAGTGGGAGAAGGGAGCAGAAGGCATAGGGCAGACGAAGGGGAAGCAGCAGCAGACATGTTTACAACTAAGGAAGCTAGGAGTAAGGAAGAAAAAGATCGCAGGAGTCGATCTTATAGGGGTTCAGCGCGAAGGCCCAGACATTCTCGTAGATATGAGAATCGAAAGGGGGCATAGGATCAAGAAGCCTCCAGCCACCAGGGGTCTAGAGAAGTGTTGAGAGAAGAAGTAAGGAGATACGTGGAGGAAATGGAAGGAGCCAAGCCAAATCAAAGAAGAAGCTTTACTTTCCACCTTAAGCCTCCATCCTGCAGGAACATTGATGAGTTCCAAATGCTTGAGAAGTTTAAGCAATCGCAGATGACCAAGTATAATGGCAGCCAGGATCCCAAGGCGCATGTCCTAGAGTACACACAGTTAGTGAAGTTACAGACCACTAAAGATGAGGCACTTTGTTGAGCCTTTCAAGGCACACTAAAAGAAGCAGTGGTGAAATGGTATGATAGTTTACCAGAAGGAAGTGTAGACTCGTGATGGAGTCTAGTGAACATGTTTGTCAAGAGATTTTCTACCAGCATACCCATACCAACATCAACCTAAGCCTTAGAGCAAGTGGAGCAAGGTTTGAAAGAGTCGCTGAGAGACTTCATCACCCAGTTCAATAGAGAGATGCTGAAGGTGACAAACATTGATGAGCCTAAGGCAGTCGTAACTCTACAAAAGTGCACCATCCACTAGGAATATTTCAAAGCTTTAGTCTGGAGCTCGCCTATAACATTGAATGAAGCAATGTCCATCGCAGAGGAGTATATAAAGCAGGATGATGCTTTTAGAGAGAGTAGGTTTTACAAAAAAAAGAAAGCCAGAGGAAGAAAGCCCATCTCAGAAGAAAGCAAAGAATGAAGAGATGACACCAAAGACCGAGGGATCATCTGGCAGGCAAAATCCCCTGCCAAGACAAATCGAACCACCTAGGAGGGAGAGGTTCGACTCCTCCAAATTCACACCTTTGAATGATAAGCCAGATGTGGTTTTTGTAGCTTTCTAGGATAAAGACATTTAGAGGAGGCCCAAGCCGATCATGAAAGACCCAGAGAAGAGAGACAGGTCTTAGTGGTGTAAATTTCACAACACTTATGGCTACACAACTGATAACTGCCGCTCACTCCTGGAGAAGATAGAGAGGCTAATACATCAAGGATATCTAAGAAACTATATCAAAAAAGCTTATCAAGTAGGACCAGGGAACCCAATGTAGGTCATACCCATTCAAGATGGGGTTGTAGGAAATATCCTTTACCTCAATTGGTCCTTCATTATTAGCCCTTCACTAAGTGGGGAATAGACATTGTGGGACTCCTACCGATGGCTCTAAGACAGAAAAAGTTCTTAGTAGTGGTAGTGGAATACTTTACAAAGTGGGTCAAAATAGAGCCCTTAGCAACCATCTCAGTTGATAACATTATCAAATTCATATGGAGAAACATCATTTACAGATTTGAAACTCCATATCAACTCATTAGTGATAATGGGAAGCAGTTTGAAGATCAGGGAATTCTGTGGAGGATTGAGCATCAAACAACATTTCTCCTCAATAGTCCATCCCCAGACCAATAAGCAAATAGACATTACAAATAGAACTATCCTCCAGGGGATAAAGAGGAGACTAGAAGGATATGGAAGATATTGGATTGAAGAGCTCCATCATGTACTCTAGGCATACCGAACAACACTAAGGGAGCCAATAGGCGAGACCCCTTTCGCATTGACCTTCGACGAAGCAGCCATCCTTGTTGACAGAGGGCTGCCCAATGGAAGAGTCATTTACTGAAACGGTGATGAAAATGACCAACTGAGGATGATCAAATTGGATCTATTTGAGGAACTAAGGGAAGAAATAACCATAAGAACCATTATATACAAGCAAAGGGCAGTAAAATACTTTAACATGAAGGTCAAAAACATAAGTTTTGAAGAAGTAAGTTAGTGATGAGAAGCCTCAAAGCCACAGGCAGAAGAGAAGGAATTGGAAAGTTAGCCCCAACATGGGAAGGGACCTTCAGAGTTCAGCAAGTGATCAGGCCTGGAACATACAAACTACATACTCTATAAGGCATAGAGATACCTTACACATGGAATGTACAACATTTAAAAATGTACTACCAATAAGATTTAAATTAATGAAAATTCACCTTCTAAGTCCAAAATATGTATTTGATAATTTCTGTTTTTTCTTTAAGACCTTCCTTGAGAGGCACTAATTCCTTGATGGAGGACATAAGACCTGTTTGACATGTAAAAGACCTTCCTCGGGAAGCACTAAGTCCTTGATGAAGGATATAAGACCTACTTGATAGGCAAAAGACCTTCCCTAGGAGGCGCTAAGTCCTTGATGAAGGACATAAGACCTGCTTAATAGGAAAAAACCTTCCATGGGAGGCACTAAGTCCTTAATAAAGGACATAATACTAGTTTGACAGGCAAAAGACCTTTCCTGAGAGGCACTAAGTCCTTGATGATGGATATAAGACCTACTTAATAGGCAAAAAACCTTTCCTGGGAGGCACTAAATTCTTGATGAAGGATAAAAGACCTATTTGGTAAGCAAAAGACCTTCCTTAAGAGGAACTAAATCCTAGACGAAGGATAAAATACCTGCTTGACCGGTAAAAGACCCTCTAAGGGGGGTAAAAAATCCTTGATGAAAGATAAAAGACCCATTTGACAGGAAAAAGACCTACCTTCTAAAGGAAGGCAAAACGTCTTTGATGGAGAATAGAGGATTAGTCTAATAGGTGAAAAGACCTTCCAAAGAAGGCAAAATATCCCCAGCAAGGGATATAAAAATTGTGATAGAGCAAGGAGTCTAAGCCACTTGAATAGCCGAAGTGCCCTACGAAGGCTTAGAACCTTCGAAGGAAAATCGAAGTACTTAACTCAAATAAGACTTCGAAGATCTAAAGAAAAACCTTAACTTCGAAGCCTCATCTAAATAAAGATGAAGAAAGGAAATGGAAAAGGAAAACCATCCTTTCATTAAAATCTCTTTATAATGTTTACAGATAATGTACAAAGAGTTACAAAATGAACGTACAAAAATAATAAGAAGATACGGGAAATCAAGGTTGGGGGGCTTTGTCATCTTGATCCATAACTCCACTGACATCTTCACTAGAAGATGGAGATCAAGGGGGATCTTTGGCTGCATCATCCGCGAAGACGGGAGAAGGAAGTCGAGCCATGGTGCTTAAGTATTCTTCCAAGACAGGAACCCTTACCTTCTCCACTTTGTGTGTCTGAAAGGAACCTTTCAAGTCAAGAAACTTCTCTTCCACTTCGCTGATGGTCTTATTGTACATCAGAACAACACTCGGGACCTCCTTCCTCATTACGTACTTTCGAAGCCAAGTTGAGTTAAAGAAATCAGTCATAGCTTGATGCAATCCCTCAGGTTGAGTATGAATATGCTTGGAAAGAGATTGACAGGTCCTCTGAGACAAGCAAAGGTCTATTTTTATCTCAACCTTCTCGTGTTGAAGAGTGTGGTTTTGACTCTTAAGAAACAGAACCTATTGATTCAGAGCATTTGTGAGACTTTGAGAATGCTTTAATTGTTCTTGAGGCTCTTCAAGCTCCTTCAAGGTCTTCTCCCTCTCTTCAACCAAGTGATCCCTTTCGATGCTAATGTCCTAAAGGAGAGAAGTGGACATAGAAAGAGTAGCTTCACTACATCAAAAGGCAGTCTGAGACTCAAAAGAGCTTAATCCTTCTCAGACATAGCCTACATCAAATTCTCCACCTCATCCCTTGAGTTTCCAATCTCTAAGCCTTAAAGAGAAATGATATGAGAGGCCTCGTCATTCTCCGAAATGATGACCATTGTAGTATTATGCATGGACTTCAGCTTCGAAGAAGTAAGCTGAAAGAAACAAGAAAGATTAGTGAAGTAATAGAAAAGTTGTACCCAATTATGAGACAGAAGATAATAAAATTTACCTCAAGGGTAGAAAGCATAGAAGGAACACCTGACAGGACTTCCTGGGCAGATAAAGTGTCTATACCAATCTCCTAGCCTTGGAAGAATTCTCCCCCAAATGATGTGAAGAAGTAGGACGAGGGAGAGATACTGAACCAAGGGGCAGTACGGAGCTTGTAGGAACGAGGCACTTGGCAGAATACTGGGGTTGATCTTCGAACCACTTAGCTTCCTCATCTTTGTTGAAACCTTCCTCATCTATGACAACATGGGAAGTTCCAGTGCCTTCACAAAGATGGCGCTAATTAGGAGGAGGCTGGTGTAGGACAATGACCTCTGCATCTGTTGCATTATAACTAGAATCAAACATAGGAATGACCAAATGTTGACTATCCCCTTATGAAGGAGTGTGAAGCCCTGCAAAGTTCAATTCAATGACTATGTAGTCTAGCTCATCAGAATTGGCCCTTGAAGTAGCCTCGTCCTCATTTAGAGTTGCTTTGGGAGACTGAAAGAGAAAGCAGTTTAAACGAGAGGAGAAGTAGAGGAAGCAAAGGTTTAAAATAGAGAAGAGTTACCTGGGAAACATGAGTAGGCTAACCAGCCATTCCCTCAACCTCCGAAGGGGGTAGAAGAGACAAAACTACGAGAGGCATTGCATCAGCTACCTCTAGTTGAGGTAGAGAAGCTCCATCCACTTGATAAACTTCGATACCCTGTAAGGAATAGAAAAATAACGAAAGGAAAGCTTGACAAAATATCTAAAACAAATATCAAAGTTTACCTCAGGTATGAAGGGGAGGGCTTCGACTGAACGAAGAGTAGGATCATCGTTCGGCGGAGGATTGCTTCCAAAAACTCCCCTTAATGTGATTATATCAAAGAAAGGAACATTGTCAAAAGAAACGCCTAAAAGGAGTGACATGAAGTGATAGGCTAAAAAGTTATACTCATTAACCCTTCGCAAGGGTCTCCTCGCGGAGTGTTTGATTCCCATCCCGCCCACTTCTCTGCCATCAGGGAGGACCATTTAGAGGGGTCTAGCCTTGATAGGAGAAGTAGCCTTAGCAGACTGCTTAACATGCCAAGACTTCCCTAACCTCTCAATGGTTTCTTGCACTCCCCAAAGGCCAGAATAAGATGAAGATGAGGAAGAAGAGGGAGAATCGAAAGAATTATAAGATAAGGAAGTAGCATTACCTATAGAAGAGGGGGCCTTAACTATAGGAATAGGTGATGGGGCCGAAGAGCCAGAGCCATCGGTCTGCGAAGAAGGAGCAGCAAGCTCTTTCTCTAAAAACTCCTTGACCACCGACTCCCCATGGTCATAAATGAAGCTGTAAAGCTCGATCAGCTTGTCCTTAGATAAAGGAATAATGAAATTCTTATAGAACCCCTTGAGAAGCTTATTGAATTCCACTTTGTCAGAGGATGGCAGTTCAATTGAATCCAATAGCTTTCGAACATTGACCTGGAATTGGAGCATGGACACAATCTTCACCTCAAACCTTTTGCTCATCACAAGCTGATCGTAGCGCCTCTTCTTTTCAAAACCAAGGAGATGCTTCGAACAAGGGGCAAGAACGAGAGCAGGATCAATTTCCCTAGGAGCGGTTGATACCGAAGCCCTAATAGAAGGAATGGGAGCCCGAAGATGTTGATTTCTAGCCTTCAAAGGTTGAACAGGTTGAGAGGATCTCCCTAAATGCTTGGTCCTCTTCACCACAAAAGGTCCTTCTTCCTCTTCATCATTGACGGGCACCAAGGTAGGTCTCTTCAACCCTAATCCCCTAGCAGTTGAAGATGACCTTAGGGTTTGGGGACCAACAGGGCGAATCGTTGGAACAAATACTTGAACCCCCACATTAGTAAAAGGGGGTTAGTCTCTGGAGTATAGAGATAGATGGGGGACCTTGGCTTCTTTAAGTCCCAGTTGTATAATGGCCAGTTGAATTTCTTCTTTACTTCGGGGATGGAGCTCGCCAATGTAGAGGTCCCTAACAGGAATGATCCGACTCAAATCGGGGGCCTCCACATGATCGATAGCCTTGCCCTTGATTCCCAAAAGGGAAAAATGATCTTCGTTGATATCTTTTACTGGCTCCTCTGAGAAAACAAAGCCTCAAAGATAAGAATGATAAGAAGACAAGAGAAAAGAACAGGAAGGAAAGACTCATACCTAAAAGGTTCTCAAAGTAGTAAGGAGCTGTCCAGCGGCCTCCCTTATCGTGGGAAGGGCTGTAATGCCATAAAGTGTCAATATTGACTAGCTTCTGAGAACTGATCAAGAGTAGTAGATGTCTCTTATCCTCCTCAGTTAGTAGAGGACTGGAAGAAAGCTTATTGGGTTCCCTAAATTCACCATTGAAGCCAAAACCTTCTAGATCGGGCCTAATATATCATATTCCAAAGAAACACCACTTTCACTCATCGGCCTTATTGGGCTTTGCAGTAAAGAGTCTGCTGTTCGGTCTACTAGAAGACATGAATACTCCTACGTCTCTTTGATAAGAGAAGAATTGGTTGAATAATTGGAAAAGTTCCACCAAAGGGGACAAAATCCCTAAACAACAATAAAAGACTTCGAAGCAGTGGATATCAAGGATAGAATTCAGGGTGAGAGTAAGAGGGAGTACCCTGAAGCAATTAAAGATCTTAAGGAAGAAAGTAGAGGGAGGAAAGAATAAACCGTGAAGCATATGGTCAAAAAAACAAACATTATAGCAGGAAGAAGGAATAATGCTTGATTTCGGGTGAGTGTGAAAAAGCCGGTGTGAAGAAGATGGAAGTTTAAGAATAGAAACCCCCTTTATCGCCTTAAAGTTCTCACTCATAAGACTCCAGTTAGTGGTGGAAATGGGTCTCACTCCCTCCCAGGTCGAGGCAAGTGAATTCTCAACAAATTTAGTCGCTCCCTCTTCTACACGCTGAGTGGCAGGGCTTCTAGTATGAGCCATTGGATAGAACAAATGGTTAAAGAGAGAAGAAGCAAAGAAAAGCTGAGGAATAAAAAGACAGGAAGTAGAAGATAAGAGAAGGAAGAAAAATATAGATGAGAGGAAAAAGAATTGAAAATGAATGGTTTACATAGGCCTTCTAGAAAACCCTTCGAATTCAATGCCACTATTGATAATTGGTGCCATGTGGCATCCTCTTTACAATATTAAAAAGACATATGGCAGACACTAATCGCTTTGACCCAAACCTCCTTCGGTGCATAACATAGAAGGCTCGAAGAATAGTTCAAAATGACCTCTAATTGAGTAAATTTTAAACACACGACGAAGAAGAAAAGGGGAGAGATTTTTATAGAAAATGCTTTGGCCTCCGTAATGATCCACTAAGCAGAAATCCGAAAACTCCAGCAAAATCTCAAAAATAGCAAAGACCTCATGAAAGAAAGGGACAATAATTGTCTCGAAATAGTTAGGACCCTGGGAGGCGAAGTTCAAAAGGCTTTAGTCCATAGAAGTGAAGGTTTGTTCGAATCGAGGCATCAACCTTATAGATTTCACTGTCTCAGTTGAGCAAAGGGGAGCCTCTAATACGGCTCTAACCTACAAAAGAAGGCATAATGCCCAACAAGTCCTAAGAGAGGATCCAAGCAGACCCTTCTTGGACTAAGCCCGGGCTCAGTACTACCAGAAAGGGACTTCATGTGCCGAAGCCCCATTACATATTGGGGCCCATGAGGATAATTTCCTTGAATATTCCTAGAGACACGTGTATCATTTCCAATATGGGACCACTTATTGTACAGCTCAGAGAATTATGCTTAGGCTTTTAACATTATGACATGTGTCCTCCTTGGAAACCATACACATACTAAAAATACTTCACTTTGGCACAAAATTCAAGGTATGTCCAACTTATCTTAAAAATCCTAATTCATTCATGAAGGGCTTAAGCCTAAAAACCCATAACTGACTTGAGTCCTTACTAGGCTCAAGGCCTGTCCCACTTAGCTCATTATTATTCATTGGTGCATGTATTTTAATCAAGTCCCAAATCCATCAATCCTGAGATCAGAAGTTGTTAGGTCTTACTCCTATCACCTGGTCTTGACAGAGCCTTAGTAGAGCACAAATTGCCAAGTAAACTAGATACAAGTCATTCAAGCAATCCATGTGATGAATGTCAACCAAAGTAGAAACTATGATAAAGTAAGAGATTGAGAGATTACTCTAAATAAGTTTTATAAAGCTTATTAAGTAAGTAGAATTGTCATCCAACATTATCTCGATCATCAGGAGAAGTTAAGAATTTTTATTGATCTCAAAAATCTAAACACAATTACCCCCACAGATGAATATTTTATGCCCATACTGATATGGTGATTGACTCGGCAATAGATAGTGCTATTTTGAGCTTTATGGATTGATACTGGGGCTATACTTAAATTAATATCATTAAGGAAAATGTAAGTAAATAGCTTTCAGGTGTCCAGGATGGATTGGTGCTTATAAATGTGTTATGATGCCATTCAGATTGAAGAATATCACGGAAACTTATCAAAGAACGATGAATATCATTTTCCTTGACTTCCTTGGTAAGTTTATGGAAGCATATATGACGATATTGCATTTCGGTCTCAACAAGAGGAAAACATTTAACCGATCTTCAATATGCTTTTGAAAGAATGAGAAAGTATAAGTTGAAAGTGAATCCCTAAAAGTGTTCCTTCGAGGTCTCGGCTGGGAATTTATTGGGGTTTCTACTCTATCAAAAGAGGATAGAAATTGACAAGAACAAAGCCAAGGCCATGGCCATCATTGAGACACCATCCTTAAAAATAAATAAGGAATTGCAAAGGTTAATTGACTAAATTAACTGCCTAAGAATATTTATTACAAACACCATGAAGAAATTTTGGTCATGGAGACTACTATTGAAGGCTAATAATGTTTGCGAGTTTACATGATCGAGGAACACCAGAGAGTTGATGAATTGAAAGATTATTTGATTATATCCCCCTTTGTAATAATTTCCCTTGTAAAAAATTATTGCCTTTAATTCTTTATATTTTGTCTCTAGAAAATTCTACTGGAAGAATGTTAGCCCATGATCAAAAGGGTTGTGAAAAGGCAATTTACTACCTTAGCAGAAACCTAACCGAAATAGAGACAAAGCACACTCTAATTGAAAACTAGGGCTAGAACTATACTATTCATGTACCAAACTAAGATATTATATGCTTTCGACAATGATTTTGGTTGAGTCGTGTAAGCCGTTTTCTTTGCACCGCAAGTGCACGGGTCAACGTAGTACAAGTTTTAATTGAGTATGAGTTATCATTCTCACGAGAATGTGAATTCAATTACCAACATACTATATACTTTTCAATATTTAATCTAATTAAAAACTTAAGGAAATTTGATTTAAATGCTAAAACTAATACAAAAAGCTAAATTTAAGAATTATAAGTAAAAATTAATATTAAAGGTAACCTATGGTTTAGACTTCAATTGATTACTAAATTAATGAAATAACATATACCAATTTAATCCAATTATTTAATTAGGTAATTTTGGGTTAATCTCACAATTTCAACCAATTTACTATTTCAAGTCAAATTGATAATATCCACATAAATTACACATCTATCTTTATGATTGCATAAGCTAATAAGGGTTCATTAAGCATTAAAGAGATAATTAAACATAACCATCTAAGATTATCCATATTTCTATGCAATAAAACTTAGATTCATTTCTCCATGAACTAGCATAATGATTCCACTTTCGCTCCATCTCATTTTGCCTTAAATATTTGTAAATATTGGCCAATCATTCACAAACCCATAAATCAAAAGAAATTACAAATATCCAATTAAATAGATAAAATAAATGATATATATTAATTTCAAGAACTATTCACCAATATCCATCTAAAACTTCTATTATAAATCTAGGTACTCATAACAATAAAAATAAAATCTATATAAAAATCTAAATAAATCCAAAAGAGAAATATAATGAAAATTAAGAAAAGAAAATAAAAAGATAAGAGTTGGGAAAAACTTTAAGAAGCTTAAAAAAGGGCTTGAGAAGTTGAAGAAAATGTCTCTTGCTTCTTGTTCTTCAAGCTCTTCAAAATTCTCCTTTTAAACTTCAAAAATCCCCAATCTTCTTCTCTTTCTTCTCTCTTTGGTGGCTAGGTGATAAAAGATGAAGATAAGATATATAAAATGTATCTTTTAGGTTTTTTAGAGGCATTAAGTCATATGTTCATTCTTCGAAATGTCCCTCTAGCAAAAAGTCTTCAATTTGATAAGATTGTACCACACTTTGCCTTAAAAACTCATACTCCTTTTTGTGCACACCAAAACAAACAACTCCTGTGTGGTTTTTCTGGATTTGACTGTTTGACTTTTTGCTGATTTTGTACCTTATGAATCATGTGTAGTCCTTTTCCTTGTCATATTTTTCGACCTAAATACATGAACTAAACACACACATCAATTCAACAATAAAAAATGAATATTGCATAATTTTTTAGAGAATATTTTTCAAAACTAAGTAAAATTATCTTAAATTTAAATGATATTTTGAGGAAAATAGAGCTAAAATTCTAACTTAACAAGTCAAACTAATATAATCAAGTATTTATTATCTCAATCGTATCTAAGGAATAAAATAGGGAAGTGGGCAGTTGTACTTTTTGAATTCCATTTACAATATGTATCACTTAAAGCTATAAGGGATCAAACTTTGGTTGATTTCTTAGTCTGCCGGAAGAGTCTATAGAAGAAATCAAGTGCATTATTAATGATTCCTTATCTTAAGAGATGTAGTTTGATAGATCCAAGATGACTGCTTTTGACAAGGTATCATTACTACACTCGAGTTTGCCTTTGGATTCTCCGGTACCATTTACCAGGCCGAGTATGAAGCTTTCATTATCGATTTGGAAGTTCTAGCTAAAATGGGAGTATGAGCTGTAGATGTGAGAGTTGATTTATATTTAGTGATAAATCAGTTAATGGGGTAATATAGGTGTGAAGCCCCAATTTGAGAATTTTTGTATTCAACATAATTATCAAGTTAAAAAATGTAATTCATCATTTTAAATATTTTTTTTTAAAAAATTAATTTATATTTTTAAGTCGATTTACAAAAAAAAACTTTTTAAGTCAAAATTTTTAAAGGAGTTAAAATAATTAAATATTAAAATTTTTAATTTTTAGTGGAAAACATTAAAAAAAACACTTATTTTAATTATTTTTTAAATTTATATACTGAATTGACAACCGCTTTAAAAAAAAATCAATTAGTACGACTCTAGTAAGTTTGAGATATTAATTCTATAATTTTGCGAATAATAATAAAAAAAATAAAACCTTATCTTTACTAGTAAATCATAAACCTTTTCTTTTCAGGAACTTCCCTCTACAACCACAAAACACAAACAATGAATTGCCTATGATGGCATTGGCTGCAACTCAATCTTCACTACTAAGTCCACTATCTCCCTCAAATGACACTACATATCCACTCTCACTTCTCCCCAAATGCACTTCTCTTAAACAACTGAAGCAAATTCAAGCCTTCACCATCAAAACCCACCTTCAAAATCACCCTCAAATTCTTACCAAACTCATAAATTTCTGCACTCTAAATCCAACACCTGCTTCCATGGACCATGCCCGCCAACTGTTCGATACAATTCCCCAACCAGATATCATCGTCTTTAACACCATGGCTCGTGGCTATTCAAAATCCAACACTTCTCTCCAACCAATTATCCTCTTTATTCAAGCTTTAAATCAAAGTCTTTTCCCTGATGATTTCACTTTCCCTTCTTTGCTTAAAGCTTGTGCTAATGCTAAAGCATTTCATGAAGGTAAACAATTGCATAGCCTTGCCATCAAATTTGGCCTAATTGAGAATAATTATGTGTTTCCCACACTTATAAATATGTATACTGAGTGTAATCATGTGGATGAAGCGAGACGAGTGTTTGATAAGATTGTGGAGCCCTGTGTTGTGTCATATAATGCAATGATTAAATGTTATGCACGAAATAGTAGGCCTAATGAGGCATTGTCATTGTTTCGTGAATTGCAAGCGAAGAAACTTGAGCCTGATAATGTTACTATGCTTGGTGTTTTATCATCTTGTGCTTTGTTAGGAGCATTAGATTTAGGGAAATGGATTCATGAATTTGTTAAGAAGCATGATTTTGATAAGTATGTCAAGGTGAACACTGCACTTATCGATATGTATGCTAAATGTGGGAGTTTGGATGATGCTGTTTCTGTCTTTGACAGCATGAGTGCACGCGATACACAGGCTTGGTCAGCAATGATTGTTGCCTATGCGACACATGGGCAAGGCCGTAAAGCTATATTTATGTTTGAAGAAATGAGTAAGCTAAGAGTGGAACCGGATGAAATTACTTTCTTAGGTCTTTTGTATGCCTGTA
Source organism: Codiaeum variegatum (assembly GCA_948294925.1). NCBI lineage: Eukaryota > Viridiplantae > Streptophyta > Magnoliopsida > Malpighiales > Euphorbiaceae > Codiaeum > Codiaeum variegatum. Next base: position 18,709 of record CAOJBK013590710.1, read on the forward strand.
GTCATACCGGGTTAGTAGAGGAAGGCTGCAAGTATTTCTATAGTATGAGGGACAGATATGGGATTATTCCTGGGATCAAGCACTATGGGTGTATGGTGGATTTGCTTGGTCGAGCTGGACGATTGGACGAAGCTTATAAGTTCATAGATGAATTGCCGGTCAAGCCTACACCTATACTATGGCGAACCTTATTATCTGCTTGTGGCAGCCATGGCAATGTAGAATTAGGGAAGCGAGTATTTGAGCGAATTTTAGAGCTAGATGACTCTCATGGTGGAGATTATGTGATTTTATCGAACTTGTGCGCTAGAGCTAAGAAATGGGAAGATGTGGATTCTTTAAGGAAATTGATGATTGATAGAGAAGCATTAAAGATTCCTGGGTGTAGCTCGATTGAGGTAAATAATGTAGTTCATGAATTCTTCTCTAGGGAAGGAGTAAATCATATTTCTACAGCTTTGCATCAGGCACTTGATGAGTTGGTAAAGGAATTAAAAATGGTTGGTTATGTTCCGGACACTTCTCTAGTTTTTCATGCTGACATGAATGATGAAGAGAAAGAAATTGCTCTTAGATATCATAGTGAGAAATTAGCCATTGCATTCGCCCTTCTTAACACTCCCCCTGGCACAACAATTCGTGTAGTGAAGAATCTTCGAGTTTGTGGGGATTGCCATTCTGCTGCTAAACTCATATCATCACTATTTGATAGGCAAATAATTCTTAGAGATGTACAACGATTTCATCATTTTAAAGATGGAAAATGCTCTTGTGGGGATTACTGGTAGTAAAGCTTCAAACCAAATTCCTCACCAGGATATTGGTTGGCCTTTGTCTTCTGACAACACTTCTCTCCTACAACCCATGGAAAGATGTTGGTTACATTTCCTCTAGAATCTACATTCTTGCAATATTCGTTCCTGAATCATTCAAGAAGAGCAAGCAATGTTGGTTCCTACTGTTGGTGCTGTGATCTATGGGGCACAGACATGGGACATGCGGACACGAGGACACGGGCATACTACAACCAAATCACTTTGACTTGCACGTTCTTCTATTCTTTTTGTTTTGGACTTAAATTTAATCCAATGATTGAACCCATTATCAATTTCAGTTTCTTCCCATTTCTATTGTTTTTTACTGGTTTTGTTGTGTGTACACGGCCAATTAATCAAAATTAGAGTCAACTTTGATAATGAAAAATAATGAGCAATGAGACAAGGAATTTTTTTTAAAAAAAAGAAAATTAAATGGAGAAGAAGGGAGAGCCGACATTATATGGCAATAATGAAAAGATGGTTACACACGTAAATAATACCAAAGACACTGGATCTTGATAAGATTTGTAATAAGCAAATAAGAATATGCTGTCCTTACTAGATATTACTTGCCATTTTAGCTTATAAATACACCACTGTAACCTTCTAAAATATTATCACAATCTCACTTGAAAACCATATCTCTCTCAAAATAAAAATGATGTGGATCAAGGTTTTGTTAGTCTTGTACCTATCAGTTCTTTGTGTTTCACAAGATTTTGATTTCTTCTATTTTGTTCAACAGGTAATAAAATTAATTACTTATTAATTAACATGATTTGAGTGTTTAATGGTTAATGGTATTTTTACAGTGGCCAGGATCATATTGTGATACAAAGCAAGGGTGCTGCTATCCAACCACTGGAAAACCTGCAGCAGATTTTGGAATTCATGGACTTTGGCCTAATCATAATGATGGAACTTACCCATCAAACTGTGATTCTGGTAATCCTTTCAATCAAAAACAGGTACTTGCTTGCTAATTTTATGTTAATTATTTTATTCTTCAATTTAATCCTGATTTTAGAAAAATCTTTAGGATACAAAAAGATGAATACAATCGTGCACGTAAAAACAAACGTTTAGACTATTATTATTGCCAATTCAATTCTGTATTAGAATGAAAAAAATCATTCTTTATTAGTTGGAACCAATTTCGGTGATTAGAAGTCCAGTCAGATTACACATATGGCAAAACTCTTTTGCTATATAGTCCTTACATTTTAGCAAAATTTCTTTTTTTACCCATTAACTTTTGTATCCACTAATTATTTCCTAAAAAAAAAATAGTAGTTTTGTTATCATCCCAATTTTTTTAATCAATTATTATTTCTTTGATTAAAAGTATATCAATTTCATATATGATTTGTATGAACTGATATTTTAATGTATTATATCTGAAAAGTGAAAATAAAATAATTTAATATGAGTGTATATATTTTCCAGAATGATAAAATCTTAAATTTTAATTGTTGAACAATGAATTTTTAGTGATTGAATTGGAATTGTGGTATATAGATTTCAGACTTGACAAGCAGTTTGGGAAAACACTGGCCAACACTGGCTTGTCCAAAAGGAGATGGAGTGCAATTTTGGACACATGAATGGGACAAGCATGGTACATGCTCTGAGTCAGTTCTTAATCAACATGCTTATTTCAAGGCAGCTCTTGACTTGAAAAACCAAGTAAATCTCCTTCAGGTTCTAAGCAATGCAGGTAAATTTTTATATATACCAAAACAAAATCTATTTATAAGACATAAATAAAAAATATGTACTTTCCACTGGGCAAAATTTTGATAGTCCGATAGAAAAATACTTGTTATAAGACTGTTTTTGGAAAATTAACACATGGAAATGTCAGGAAAATTTTATTAAATAATTGTTGAAAAAATGATTTTGTGTAACAGGAATAGAGGCAAATGGGGAAAAGTACAGCTTGAGCAGCATAAAAAGTGCAATTCAACAAGGATTAGGATTAACTCCGTGGATACAATGCAATAATGATGAATCAGGAAACAGCCAACTTTTCCAAATTTATTTATGTGTGGATACTTCTGGATCAAATCTTACTGAATGTCCTGTTTTTCCAAATGGAAAATGTGCTTCAGAGATTGAATTTCCTGCCTTTTAATTTAGTTCAATTCAATTGGACGTGTACAATTCAGAGTACTAAGATAAAAATAGTCAGTTTTTTAGCCTCATGATTTAGCAATTTGATTTTGATGATAATAAAATAATTTAATATGAGTGTATATATTTTTCCTAATGTTTAAAGTGCAGGATTAAGCCAAACATTTGTAGGAGGAAAATTACATTATCAGATGACTAAGTGTTACTGAACTTTCAATATCATATCAACACTTTAGTCCGTTGATCAACAAATAATCAAGACAAGAACTCAAGATGTCTCAAAAAATCTGAAGGCCTAGGCATCTGAAAGGTTAGATAGCTAGAGGCTCATGCACCTAACGACTCACACATGTCGAGGCTCAAGCATCTGAAGGGTCAGACAGCCAGAGGCTCAAGCCCCTACTGACTCAGACATCTAGAGGCTCAAGCATCTGAAGGGTCAAATAGCTAAAGGTTCAAACAC
>CAOJBK013591566.1:0-18377 GCA_948294925.1 Codiaeum variegatum
CATGTATCCATCATCTAATGTCACTGTTCAGCTTACTCATCTCATGAGTGCTCACGTGTTGTCACGACATCACATATCTGTAGCATGAGACTCACTACCTCCATACCAATAAGTATCTCATACTTATCATGGATGACAATATAGGTGATGGTCTTCCAGATTAATGGCATCCCTACGAATAATCCTATGACCATGAACAACCATTAAAGCATCTGTTAAAAGGGCAATCTATCATTCATATTCTCAAACTTTTTATGAATAGATTCCTTACAGAATACTTAAGGGACATATATACATTCGATACTAGGAATGTATCCTCTTAAAGAGCATATATACTAAAGCCAGTTAGGTTTTTGTTTACATTCACATGTTCAGTGTAAGCTCTAGGGCATACACTGCTAATAATATGAGCATGAAAAATCTTTTAATTCTTTGAAGGATAAATTGACTAATGCACCTTTGTTGAGTTTGCCTAACTTTAATAAAGCTTTTGAAGTTTAATGTGATCCTTCTAGAATTGGAATTGGGACTATTTTGATGTAAGATTCCAAACTAATTGCCTATTTTAGTGCAAAGCTAAGTAGGGCAGCCTTGAACTATCCTACTTATGATAAGGAGCTTTATGCATTAGTGATGACACTTTAAATATGGTAGCATTATTTGTGGCCAAGGGAATTCATTAGTCATTCTAATCACAAGAGCTTGAAGCTTTTAAAATCCTAAGGTAAGCTTAATAAAAGACATGTTAAGTGGCTGGAGTTCATAGAGACATTTCTTTATATTGTCAATGAGGGAATCATAAAGTCGAGCAGTGGAAGCAAAAGTAGAAAATCGATATTTCAGTTTTAAAAACTTTTGAAAAACTTATTCTACATTAAAACTCTTTTAACATAGTTGGTTTAACCATTTATAAAACTCTTTGATATATGCCTAAACCAAGAGTTTGGACCAATAACTCTACCAAGGATACATTTACTAATTTATGTGTAAAACACAAATTTAACCAAAAAGGTTTAGAAGTTTCAAATACCTCAACTCCCTCCTTTGTTTAGCTCACCAAGTGTGAAGCCTCTAGTTTGAGACACACTGAAGCTTTCCCAAATCTTGATCTCTTTCACTCTACAAGAAGCTTGAACCTCTTCTCTTTGGTTTCCTAAACTTTGGTTCTTACTCCTTTACTTGAGTGATTAAGAGTAGGGATTAGTTTTGAACTTGTGAACCTCCGTACACCTTTCTTAAAGGAATATAAGAAGAGTTTGCAATTGAAGAACTCTTCTTCAAAAGCAAACTCATTTCTCTCTATTTAATGTGGCATTAGAAGCTTTCTCTCTCTAACTATTAGAGAATTCTAAAGGTTAAAGAAGATAAGTAGTCATTCCATCAACTTGTCTTAGGAAAAGAAGAGCTATCTAATAGCTATTATACCCATAACCTCCATCACTTTTTTCCTTAAAATGAGGAGGAGAATGGAAAAGTTGTCTTGTTGACTTATTTGACTAGTTAATTAATCAACAAGATTATAAGCATAGTTAGTAAGAATTCCTCTAATCCTCAATTAACCACATCTAATGTTGATTAGGCTAAACATCACATCTTCATGCCCAATTTTTGTTTGTCCAAAACCATCTCAATAATCATGCTTATTTGTATTTCATATAAATTATGACTTAATTGAAATTATCCCTTAGTGAATTAAACTTCAAGACATGCATATCTTTATAAATTTAATTACAAGTTTAATTCAATTATCATTAACAATTAATTAAACTTTTTTAATTAATTATTAATATAATTTATATCCAATCTATGGGAATTGGTTTATGGTGTGTGACTTACTAGGTTCATATTCTAATTAGCAATGGGATAATGAAAACTCTTTTCTTTCTCCAAGTGTGTAATCCCATTTCACACTTAGCCTTATAAGTCATGAGTGACGCCTAGTAGAACATATCACAACTACCTAATTAGAAATGAATGTCGAAGATCGTCTCCTTAACATTGCATAAAACTCTCGATCATAATTACCATGCAGTCGGATCCCTTCATTACAGATTCCCAATCTTAGCTAGGGTCATGGACTCGTCAAACCTTATATGCCAGATCACATGACTTCTATCCGGTTCTAGTTCTTGACAAACCAAATTCTTACTAGAAACTCTTTCTAGTAAATCTTATCTACCTTGGCTAAGGATTTGAGTATCAAGAAAAACTAGAAGTCATAGAATTCCTTCCTTGTTTATCCAAGTTAATGAATAATTTCTTGGAGATCATTTACCTCAACTTATAATTAATTATGGCCACCACATGCCATATACCCATACTTGTATAGCATCAATATGTAAGCAGTAACAAATTATAGCCACCAATATGTTAGATAACATGTCACCTCAAGTTTAAGGACTATATGGACAATTATGATCTAGACGATGTGATATTGACTAACGGATTAAACCCATATATCTATCATCTAGTGTCACTGTTCAACTTACTTATCATATGAGTATGCTTACATATTGTCACGACATCACATGTCCGTAGGATGAGACTCATCACCTCCATACCAATAAGTATCTCATGAAAATTTCTTAAAGTCTCTTATGGATGACAATAAAGGTGATGGTTTTCCGGATTAATGATGTTCCAACCAATAATCCTATAATCATGAACATTCCTTAAAGTCTATGTTAAAGAGAATCTATCACTCATATTCTCAAACTCTTTGAGAATAGATTCTCTTACATAAGACTTATGAAACATATAGACATTTAGCACTACACTGAACAATTCATTAAATGAATATATATATTATATTACAATTTGGGAAATATGATTACAAACATATACAATGTACAATGCTCTAGGGTATACATTTCTAATAATCTCTCACTTGTACTAGAGCTAACCTAGAGCTAATCACTACAGTATCTAAGACCCTTATTCTCATGATGAAAATCTAATTGTTGTTGACTTAAAGCTTTAGTCATAGGATCTGCTGTATTTTTAGTTGATGCTATTTTCTACATGGCTACATTGACTCTCCCAATAATCTCTCTGATAATATGATATCACCTTTCTATGTGTTTAGATTTCTAGTGAGACCTGGCTTCCTTTGCTTGAGCAATGGCTCCATTGTTGTCGTAGTAGAGAGAGATAGGGGACTAAATAGAAGGAACCACATTTAGTTCTATCACGAACTTCCAAATCCTTGGGGCATCTGATGTAGCAATGTACTCGACTTTTGTTAGGGAGTTTGTAGTGGTTGATTGTTTAGAACTCTTCCAACAAACTACTCCTTCATTACAAGTAAAGATAAATCCTATGATAAACTTTCTATCATCAACATCTGATTAGAGGTTAGAATCAGTAAAACCATCTATCCTCAAGTCTTCTCTTCTGTAAGTCAAAACCAAACCCTTAGTCCTTCTCAAGTACATAAGGATAGCTTTGACAGTAGTCTAGTGATCTAATCCTGGATTGGATTGAAATCTGCTAGTCGCACTAGCATATGCAATATCCAACCTTGTACATAACATAACATACATTATATTTCCATTTTTTGAAGCATATGGAACTCTGGCCAGATTTTCACTCTCTTTAGGCATCTTTAGAGACATTGCCTTATAAAGGTGGATACCGTGCCTCATGGGCAATAATCCTTTCTTGGAATCCACTTTAACACCCTTTCCAAGTGCTGACTTTGAAAGAGCCTGAACATTCTTTTTGATCTATCTTTATAGCTGCGAATTCCAAGAATGTAGGTGGCTTCTCCTACATCTTTCATGGAGAAGTTTGAGGATAACCATAGTTTCACACTTATGAGCATTCCAAAGTCATTCCCAATTAATAAAATGTCATCCACATAAAGTATAAGAAACATAAGTGCGCTCCCATTAACCTTCTTATGCAAACATGGTTCATCTTTATTTTTAATGAAATTAAATGATTTGATTGCCTCATGAAAAGGATGATTCCAACTCCTCGAAGCTTACTTAAGACCATAAATGGATCTCTTAAGCTTTCACACTTTGAAACTATCCTTAGATTCAAAACCTTTAGGTTGTTTCATGAAAATGTTTTCCTTTTTTAATAACAAAAGTTTTGAATAAGCCTCAAACCGATAGTCTGAGAAAAATTTTGAAGAGCTTTGATTGTAAAATTGAATCCAAAACATTCAGCATCCAATTTGTAAACCAATTAAATAAAGAGAAGATTAGTGTCTTTATAAAAATAAAGGCTATAAAAATGAAAAATTGGTGGATCAGAGGCGTTTATAGTGGTCCTAATTGCTGCAATCAAAATGACATCCTGATGAGATCAAAATGGCATCATAGTCAACCCCTTCCCTTTGGCAAAACCCTTTTGTTACAAGCATAGTCTTAAATGTTTCCACATTTCTATTTGTGCCAATATTTTGCTTGAAGACCCATTTATTCCCTATGGGTATAATACCTTCAGGTAGATCCATAAGTCCTCAGACATGGTTAGCATACATAGAATCCATTTCAGCTTTCCTAGCCTCTAGCCATTTAGAAGAATTTATATCTGATATAGCTTCCTCATATGTAGTAGGATCAACAAATTGATCAACTTCTTAATGAATGAACTACCCTTGTACATTTCCATGAAGAAGTTGTTATCTCTCCAGAGGATGAGATACTTTACTAGATCTTCGAGGTATTTGTGTGGATACATTATCAATTAGATTAAGCTCTTAGGGTTGATCACTTTCCATTTGATCATTTTTTTTCTGGATCTCTTTGGATGACACCTCATTTAAGATTATCTCCCTACCATTGCTACCTTTTTGAAGAAACTCTTTCTCAAGAAAAATGACATCTTGGCTAACATAAATTGCTTGCCCTCTAGGAATATAAAAATAGTATCCTAAACCACCTTAAGGATATCTAACAAACCTTCCTTTAATAAGCACCTCTTTCAATTTCTCTATTCTTAGCTTTTTAATGTGTGCTGAACTCCCCCAAATCTTAACATGCTTAAGACTTGGCTTTCTACCATGCCATATCTCATATAGAGTGGTGGAACAGACTTGGAAGGGACTTTATTTAGGATGTGAGAAGCTGTCTCAAGTGCATATCTCTATATGGAGATAGGGAGATCAGTATAATGCATCCAACAAACATATGATTAGCCTAAACAAGAAATCCAAGAACACCTATACTGATCATGGCATAAACCATGCTTAGAAACCTCATTCTAGCAAGATCCGATATCATAAGTCATATCGTTTCAACTTTTTTTAGAAAACCTGGGAATTAGAATGTAGATGAAGTTTATCTAGCTCCACTTATTGATCTATCAATAGTGGAGACAAAATCCTATGGTTGAGTAGTTTACCTAGAAGGGAGAGGTGATGATTAGGTGATCAGCCTACATATGAATCCTTTAAGAAGCGAGTCGACATCATCATAGCGGATCAAGTAATGCAAACGTTGCATCCCCCTTAGAAATGCAAGTTTCAATCTTACTTCTTAATTGGACATTGACCTCCCCATATTCCCCACTTATCATTATGTGAAACCCCCTCACTAATAACTAGCCAAGAACACACAAGCCCTCCATTGTCAAGTGAAGGAAGATCAGAGTCGACTGATGCTCTTTCCCCTTCACTATGATAAAGAAGGATGAAGGAAAGATTACACTGAATAAGTATTCAAAGAAGCGATGTAAATTTTTGAGGGGGGTTGCTAACTCAATGTTAGAGTACTCAACTTTTAAATGCAACTAAGATCTTTTAAGCATTTGTATGAAGAAAGGTATTCATCCATACTATGGATCACACCTTATACAATAGGGTACACTTTCTCCTTTTAAAAACTCCATTTGACTATGACGTTCTGGGAGGATTCAACTATAATATTATGCCATGTTCCTTTAAGAAGTATTTAAACTCTATGCTTAAGTATTCACCTCCTTAATAAGATTGAAGAGTCTTAATACTCTTTCTAGTTTGTTTCTTAACTTCTTACATGAATTCTTTGAACTTTTCAAATGACTCATGCTTATATTTCATCAAATAAATATACCCTAACCTCGAAAGGTCATATCTAATGTGATGAAATATAAATACCCTTCTTTAGCCATTTGACCAAATGGTCCACATACATCACTATGTATGATTTCTAAAATTTCTTTAGCTCTTTCTCTTTGTCTAGAAAAGGTTGACTTAGTCATTTTACCTTAGGTATAAGACTCACAAGTCGAAGTAGGTTCACTTCCCATATGGTATAGGATCCCTATTTTCTCCAACTTTAGAATCTTCTCATTAGATATATGTCAAAGTCTAAGATGCCAAATTAATTTTGAATTAGAGTTGAGTTTAATATGAGTTAAGCTTGGATATATTTTTTTATTGCTATTATCTAAGTAATAAAGACCACCAAGTACATATCCCATGCTGACAATTCTATTTTCAAAATATATTTCACAAATATATTTCTTAAACAAAAGTTTATAACTAATACTAGTTAATCCCATTATAGAAATAATATTCATAAAAGCATTAAGAATATATAATAAGCCTTTCAATAGCAAAACATGATCAATAAGATCAATAGAAGTGAATCCAATAGCTTTGACCACAACACTTGCTCCATTGCCTAGTTTTAAAACCACTTCCCCTTTGTCCAAGCTTCTTTTACTTGTCATTACCTGTATAGAAGTACAAGTGTGAGAACTTGTACCACTATCAATTATCTAAGCAATTTATGAACTATATGGAATATTAGAAATAGAATAATTAAAATAAACACCTTTGTAAGGTTTGTTATTCTTCTTACTTTTTGTTTCTTGCCTTTAAAGGACTCTTAGAACCTTGGGCAATTCCTTTTCCGAAGTCCAGTCTCATCGCAATGGAAACACTTTCCATTTCCTTTAGAAACTTCTCCTATGGACTTGTCTTTGGTCACACCACTCGTGGCTTTGAGATTAGAAGCCTTGTTTTTGTTTTTCTTCTTCTTTTTAGTCTTATTAGAAGAATATGCCACAAGAACGACTCCCTTTCCCTTACCCTCTTCCACGTCCTTTTGGGTGGAGACCAAATTGTTGTGTAACTCAGTAAGGCTTCATTCAATCTTTTTCATATGAAAATTCATAATGAAATTGTTGAATGATTGAAGGAGAGATTGAAGAATCAAATATGTTTAAAGGTAAGTATCCATGAAGAAATTCAAGTTCTCCAATTGCTCAATGAATCTAAGCATTTTATATACATGTGGCCCAACTTGCTATCCCTCACATATCTTGGCCTGGAACAATTCCCTAGATATCTCATATCTAGCAGTTCTACTTTATTTACCATAAAGGTCTTTAAGGTAAGAAAGTATATCTGAGACCTCAGCCATCTGCTCGTGTTGCTTATACAACTCTTTGGTAGTGAAAGTGAGCACAATACACCTTACTGACATGTGATCATCTAGCCACTTTCTCAAAGTTGCCCGTTCCTCATCCCTAGCCTCTACAGGAAATGGATCGGGAACCAGTTGATCGATCACATACTTAAGTTTCTCATAAGTCAAGATAAGTTTTAGGTTTCTCAGCCAATCTATATAATTAGGCCCCTCTAGCTTATTTTCATCTAAAATGCTTGCAATTGGGCAAGATGTACTCATTTTATCATATTACTACAGAAAATAACAAGATTGTATTAATATATGTCAAAATGTAATCACCACATTGATTTGGTCTTTAATCAAAATGGTACTCCCACTAACTTGGAGAATCCTACACTTTTAAGTAGGAAATGAAGATTCCATTAGGGCAAATCTCTAGTGGGTCGATTGAAATCTTACAAGTGAACAACTCTTGTTCATCAATACCCGTTGCTACATATTATCTTTCTAGGGATTAATTTCTTACAAGTGAACAACTCTTGTTCATCACAACACTTTTAAGATTAATTCTACTTGGATCCTAATACTTTCAGCCTCAGTTACACATTACCATTCTTGGGCTTTCACATTAGTTAAGTTAGACCCATTGGACCAATAAGTATAGAGATTTGAACATTGTTTGGCTCATGTAATCATTACCATTCTTGACATATAATATATCCTATACTCGTAAAGTAACATGCTTTACAGTGAATTCAAGGAAATAATTTCCAAAAATCGTTGCTCCAATGAAGAGCCATAACTTAATACATAACTTGGAAGATTTTTGGGCTTTAATTAATTAAGGTCTCACTTTTCACATTATCCATTTTGCATACATCTCATAAATATCTATAAATAGGACAACATTAACATAGCTATGATCATGGACGTGAGGCCTCAATTCCTAGCCACAAGGAATGAGTAAGGGTTTTAGATTATCAAATTATAAACACACAATATTACACTAATCTTCATATGCCCACTAGGTACCTTCATGGGTTGAACCTTTCTCTTGCTCTTACTCTTGCATCTCCACATCTCATGTGTACATTTGTATCATTGACATACTAAGGCGAGATTACAAAGTAAGATAGTTCGTAGGCTCAATGAATTGATAAATCCTAAACTAGTAATTAACTCTTAATTATAAATGCACATATAATAAAAGAATATTACATGCCCACATAGTCCATACATTATGGTTTTAAGTCCATGATCAACCATCCAGGCCATGACCAACACTATACAACAATATATAACTCTTATTTATAAGTATGTGTTGAAAAACAACCAATCCCACTTACTGAGCTAGCACATGGCTGTATGGTATTTGACCATACAATCATATGGATAAATTTATACGGCTGTATGAAAGTATCACCATATAGACGTATGTTAGTATAGAGGGGTTAGGGACTTTCCCGTCACTGGCATACTCTCATATGGAGGAAACCAATATGCCCATATGGCAAGTCAGGAAAACTTGTTTTGCATAACAAATTGGGTGACTCTGATGCCACTTGAAGGAACTATCGAGTCGCGCAGTAGAAGAAAAAATGGAAAATTGATATTTCAATTTTAAAAACTTTTGAAAAAAACTTGTTCTATATTTAAACTCTTTTAACATAGCTAGTTTAGCCATTTATCAAACTTTTTGATAAATGACTAAACCTAGAGTTTGGACTAATAACTCAACCAAGGATACATTTACCAATATATGTGCAAAACACAAGTTTAACTAAGAAGGTTTAGAAGTATCAAATACCTCAACCCCTTTCTTCTTTTAGATCCCCAAGTGTGAAGCCTCTAACTTGACACACACCAAAGCTTGATCTCCTTCACTCTTCAAGAAGCTTGAACCTCCTCTCTTTGGTTGCCCAAACTTTGGTTCTTACTATATTACTTTAGTGTTTGAGAGTAGGGATTGGTTTTGGACTTGTGAACTTCTACACACCTTTCTCAAAGGAATAGAAAAAGAGTTTGTAGTTGAAAAACTCTTTTTTAAAAGCAAACTTCTTTCTCTCTATTATGTGTGGCTTTAGAAGCTTTCTCTCCCTAACTCTTAGAGTCTTTCTCTCTCAAACACTTAGAGTATTCTAAAAGTTAAAAAAAGATAAATGGTCATTCCATCAACTTGTCTTAGGAAAAGAAGAGCTACCTATTAGCTCTTATACCCATAACATCCATCACTTTTTTCTTAAAATGAGGAGGAGAATGGGAAAGTTATCTTGTTAACTTATTTGATTAGTCAAATAATCAACAAGATTAAGTGTATAGTTAGTAAGAATTCCTCTAATCCTCAATTAACCACATCTAATATGGATTAGGCTAAACGTCTCATGTTCATGCTTAATTATTTTATTTGTCTAAAGCCATCTCAATTAATCATGCTTATTTGTATCTCATATAAATTATGGCTTAGTTGAAATTATCCCTTTGTGAATTAAACTTCAAGACATGTTAGGGTCTTTGTAAATTAAATTACAAACTTAATTCAATTATCATTAACAATTAATTAAACTCTTTTAATTAATTATTAATATAATTTATATTCAAGCTATGAAAATTGCTTTATGGTGTGTGACTTACTAGGTTCATGTTCTAGTTAGAAATGGGATAAAGAAATCTCTTTTCTTTCTCTAAGTGTGTAATTCCATTTCATACTTAACCTTATAAGTCGTGAGTGACACCTAGCATAAGATACCTGTTTGCCTCAAAATATACTAACAAATAACGATCACAAGTTTATGGGCTATCGTAGCATAAGAAAAGAACCTAAGGTCGTGTCTTCCAAGGATCTAAAGTTTTTATTCAGCTTTATTATTTTGTTTCTTAGGTGCTCTTAAAAGTAAAAGAAGATTTCAGTTTTGAATTTGAAAATAAAATAAACAATTAATTTAAAAATAAGCAAGCAATGAATATGAATATGCAATGATATGAATGAGTCTAAAGAAATTGACAATTCATAGTCTATCTTTTATGATATTAAACCATTAATTCAATTAATTAAGTTTAACTATCGAATGTTCAATACAATCATTCAACTAGAGTTTATTCTACTAGCTATCACATTCATGGAAGTAATCTAGAGAAAAAAATACATCAATCAAAGAATTTAAGAGTAAAACTTATAATCCTAATTCATTTTAGAATCTCAATTGAATAGTTCCAGGTTTAGATTTTCACTTTCGCTCCATCACCTAAACCCTAATTTAACTAATTGGTGATTAAGCAATCAGTTATTAGAATTAATTCAATTCAATCAAGCAAAAGTTAAAACTAATAATAGAATAAACAACAATTTAATGATATTAAGACTGTTTCATGCTTCAATCTCTAGACAATAACAAATTTAGTTCATGACTGATTTTAATCTCAACCAATTTATAATAATTATTAAAGAAATCATGCTTAATATCTTAACATAAAGAAAACCTAGAATTAAAGTAATAAAGTTAAGAAAATATCAATTTAAAAGTAGAAAAATCCCAATCTCCTTGGAGAAATTCAACTTCAATTTTTAACACAAACATTTTGTAATTTTCATGCGGATCTTAGTGATCATGCCATATGAACTTATGGGCTTTTTAGATGTTGAGTTGGGCTATGCGAGGCTTTGACCTCTTCATATTCTAAGCTTTTAACAGGTAGTTTTAGTACCTTTGCATTATAGGTGAGGACTCCTTTGAAAGGATCCACAAGATATGTGTTGGAAAATGCTAGTAATTGGAGGGAGATGCTTGCTGAGTATGGCCCACTATGGGTCTTTATTTTGTAAGAGCTTTGCTAAACTTTGAGGTTTGCATGAAATTGTGTTGCATGAAAAAGTTATTTTTTTTTTAGAAATGAAGTATTCTATGAGTTTCCCCCATAAGTAGAGCCATACTTCTGCCAAGTGATGCATGGATGGTGCCAGAAATTGGACAAAGTGAGCAGAATCAACCTCGAAAAATATGGTATGAGTTCTCTACCGACACTAAAGGGTGTCAAGATAGACTATGAATTTCTAAACACCTGTATTAGATTTTGGGATCATATTGATCCTGTTTTCCAATTTGGGGCTGGTATGGATGAGATGTGTCTGACTTTTGAGGAGTTTTCTGTTTTGCTTGGTGCAAGTCTTGAGGCTAACCTAGCTATTCTAGTTGAATGATTAGGCTATTTCAATTCATTTAAGAGGCTTTTAGGTTTTAGCATGGAGGCTACTTCAGTATGGTAAAGGATGATCTAGTTGACCTGCTTGCTTTGGCCTTTATGTTTTAGGAGGAATCAAAGGATGATCCTATTTGAATGGCCCAGATAGAAAGCCTATGCCTTTGGATTGATCGCGGGCTATATTTTTATGGGCCCAGTTAGATAGGGTGATGTGAGGATAGTTGAGGTGATACTCCAGATGGGTGAAGTTAAGTTGATTATGGGCATGATCTTGATCGAAACACCACTGTGCCTTGATCGCTATTACATCTCCATAGAACCTTGGACTATCAGTCCGATTTTGATCCAGGTACTTTAGACCTTTTCTACTTTTCTATTTTAGCATGCTTTAAAGCTTCTCTAACTTGTATGTTTGCTTTTCAGATTTAGCTGAAGGACTATCTTAAGATCGTCTCTGGACCTGATAGACCAAATTATTCTGCTGCTTGGTAGTACTCTAGAAAGTTTGCCATTCGCTTCGACGCTGAGAGAGAGAGTGTGGATTAACTCATTAATGGAGCTATCCTTATAATTTGCTATGGAAACCTAGTTGGTACACCATTAACCAGTTCATACCGAGGATTCAAGGTTTTAAGCATGTATATTTACTTGGTTTTCAGTATGTGACTTGGTACTAAGAGACTAGAATCCTTTATTAGATGGGGCATGATCAGGATGTGCCCCTAGATGGTCCTTTATTTGTGATAGCCATAGTTAATGATTGAGTGGCTGAAACTGCTCTCTCTCATTGGATTAGGGACTTTATAAGGGATATCATTATCCCAGGTGATGATTATGGTAAAATTTCAGTGTATCTAGAGTGGTGGATAGAGGCTTGTTTGCAAAAAGAGAAGGCAAAACACGTCGCCTGTTTAACTGAGATTGAAGATTGAGCATGAGTTTTAGAATTTAGGAAATAAAAATTTGTTTATTTTTCTCTCTTGTTTACGATATCTTATTTTGAATGTTCCAAAAGATGAATAAGACCTCAATAAATGCTTTTTATTTTATTAAGCTCTTATTTTTTCCTAAGCGGCCCTTTTTGGTTTTTCAACTTAGTGAGCTGCCTTGATTATTGCCTAGACTGCCTTTTTTAGTTTTTAGTCTAGTAGGCTGTACTCCAAATTTTGCCTAAGTCACCCGTTTGGGTTTTCAGCTTAGCAGATTTCATTATTTTTTTTTCAATTTGTTTATTTATTCTTTTTAACTCTTGCATGCAATGTGAAAGAGCCTAAATGAGATGAAAAGTTGATTTTTATTGAATGATTTGGACCATGCCTATGAAGGCTGCCTACGTATCTCTTTACAAAAGATATTTTAAAAATTGAAGTATATGGTAATTTTGGAGAATCAGGTCCACGTAGTTCTTGTTATAGAATGATAATGCCTAAATACATGCTCATACAATAAGAACACTATATGAAGTACTTCTTGAGCTGGTCGAGATTTGTTGGATGGTTGAATTCATTGCTGTTGAAGTCCATCAGGATGATGCCTCCGTCTATCATGATTTTCTTGATAATGTACGAGTAACTCCAAGGAGGTCTGAATTTCCCTGAGGGTCTAGCACTACTTGTCTGATTTCTTTGAGAACTAAGTCACCTTCCTGAAGATTGTAACTTCAAACATGTTTGTTGAAATTTTTGGCAAGCTTGATCTGATATTTTTGTGTGTGATGAGAGCTTCCATCATTTTTTCATCAATTGTATTAAGCAAATCATAATAGGACTATTGCAAGTCAAGTTCAGAGATCTGAACTTCTTAGATTACTCTAGCTGTATGAATTTCTAACCCTATGAGGAGGTCTGCTTCCATTCCATAAACTAGAGAGTATGAGGTAGCTGACTTGTATGTGGTTCTGTACCCAAGGGGGGCACTTAGTAAATGTAGGTGCCAATCTTTATGATTACTAATCATCTTCTGAAGCATGTTCTTTAATGCCATATTGGTGGCTTCAATTATGCCATTTGCCTGAGGTTTGTATGGGGAAGACTTGTGATGTTCAATCTTTTCCTTTTTTAGGAGAGTAACTACCTCTTTTTGGAAGTGAGAGCCATTGTTAGAGATGATCTCATATGGAACACCATATATTGGGATGATGTTGATTTTGATGAATTGTGCTACCTTTTTTAAGTCTAGGACTTGATAAGGGGCAGTTTCAACCCATTTGGTGAAGTAGTCAACAGCCACTCATGACCGACAGAAGACTTTAGTGAGATCTTGCCAATTATGTCGACACCCCAAACAACAAAGAGCCATAAAGTAGTAATAGGATTCAGTGGAGAGGATGGAAGCTGTTGGAGCTTAGAGTCTTCTTGACACTTTGGGCACCTTTGGGCGTACCGTGCACAGTCCCCATTCATGGTCAACCAATAGTAACCTTGGTTTATGATCTTTCTAGATAATGCCCAACCATTCATTTGGGTGCCATCTATCCTACCATGGATTTTTTCCATGATTTTGCTGTCCTCTTCATCTGAGACACATCTAAGGTGAATGCCATTCATTGTTTTTTTGTAGAGGATGTCACCTCTGGCAATGTATCCACTAGTTAATTGCCTGATAGTTCTCCTTTCTGATTTAGAAACACCTCTAGGATATTCTCCTTTAGTGAGATAGACGTAGATGTCCAAGTACCAAGGCTTTTCCTCGACTTCGTCTATGTTCATGTAATGAGTTTGGAAGCTTGGTTGACACTTGATGCTTATCGAAATAGGATAAATAATGAACCCATCATGTATTTCTGGCATAGATTCAAGAGTCACTAGTGCATCAGTGAATCTATTTTGAGTCATTGGAAGGTAGTGAAAAGATAAGTCATCAAAGTTGTTGGCTAGCTCTTTGAGGTCCTTATGTAAGGAACCAATCGCTCCTCTCTAATCTTTAATTTTCCCAAAGCTTGTAAAAAAATGAGGTTGGAATCACCATAGACTTCTAAGTTTCTGATACCAATCAAGAGAGCTGATTCTAATCCAGACACATATGCTTTATATTTAGCTTCATCATTGGTTACCTTAAAATCTAGTTTGATTGCTAAAGGTAAGCTTTTATCAGTAGGTGTAAGGAACACCAATCCAGCACCATATCCTTTGTAATTTATAGCTCCATCAAAATACAGTTTCCATGTTTCAATTTAAAGGAAAAGAATGTCTTCATCAGGGAATTCAGGTTCTTCCCATTGGTCATCAGTTGGGGTAGCAGCTAGTTGATTAGTAATGACACTACCCTTAATGGATTTTCTCTGAATGTTTTTAAGGTCATAGGCTATCAGGATTGCCATCCATCTAGCCATTTTACTATCTAGGATAGGCTTCTCTGTGAGGTATTTGAATGGATTATGATCAGTGAGGACATAAGTGATGTATGCCCCCAGATAATGCCTCAATTTATGACAGACCCATACTAGAGCTAGACAAAGTTTTTCAATGTATTTGTACATGATCTCATGTGCTAGCATTCTCTTACTCAAGTAATAGATGTAATTCTCTTTATGCGAATCTAAGGCCTTTTGTGCCAGCATTGCCCCCAAGGCTTCTTTAGTAACAGTTAAGTAGAGCAATAGTGGCTGACCAGGTCTAGGAGGCTGTTGAATTGGTGGATCTAGAAGGTAGACTTTGATCTATTTGAAGGCCTTTTGACACTCCTCATTCCACTATTTGGAGGAATTCTTTTTGGGTAATATCAGTTCACAAGTGTTTGCTAACTATTGAATGAACTGGCTGATGTACTCTAGACGACTTAGAAAGCCTCTTATCTCCTTTTTAGTTTTAGGAGGTGGCATGTTAAGCATGGCTTTAGATTTGTCTGGATCCACTTCATTGCCTTTCTTGCTAACCATGTAACCTAGGAATACTTTAGATGAGGCTCCAAATATATATTTGTTGGGATTTAGCTTGAGATTATACTGTCGAAGTCTAAGAAAGAACTTCTCCAGCACTTGTAGATGTTGTTCAGGGGTAGCACCCTCAATGACCATGTTGTCAATGTAAACTTCCACTTCTTTCTATATTTAATCATGGAAAATAGTAGTAGCCATTCTTTGATAGGTGGCTCTAGCATTCTTTAAAATGGCATCACCCTGTAGCAGTAAATTCCCCATTCAGTGATGAAAGCTGTCTTTTCTATATCTGGATGGTGGACTAAGATTTTGTTGTACCCTATAGCTAGATCGGTTAAGGAAACCATCTCTGAGCCAACTAGTGCATTGACCAAAAGGTCTATGTAGGGTAGTGAAAAAGCATCTTTAGGATATGCCTTATTCAAGTCTTGATAATCCACACACATTTTAACTTTGTCACCCTTCTTCAGTACTGGGACGATGTTTGCCAACCTGTGAGGCCTCGCTCAAGCGACTAGTGGGATCTTCTCCGAAGAGCGCACTTGCGGACCCTGTTTTGCAAAAGGCTCGAAGAAAACCTTTTAGATTGTGCTTTCCTAGGCATCACAGATTGGGCTCCCACATTTTTTCGTCCACATATGTCTGTTGGAGTGCACGTTGTGTGTGAAGTGTTAGAGTCGCCACCTAATACTTTTAGAAAAATCAGTTTTATTCTAAGGTGATTAAGAAACCTTTTATTTTTAACTCCATGTTAGAAAAAATTCAGTTTCTACCTTAATGGAAAAGCTGTTCTTTTTTGGGACCAAAGGGGATTCGGGGGTTCGTGATCTGAAAACATTTTAAGAAAAATAGTTTTTGTACCATTTTAATTAAAATAGAATTTTGTCCCTAATTATCATGAAAGTTCAACTAAAATATTGATTTTCGTGTATGCATGAGCAGTAGTATTAGATGAATGTATGAACATACCAAACATGCTAGATATGAATGACAATGAATCAAAGTAGTAAATACAATCAATTTTGCCAAGGGTCCTTCCTCTAGCCCACTTCAAGATAGGGAAGGCACATCACCCGAAAGAAAGCAGTAAATACAGTGAAATCCAATAATAATAGGGGATCTCCCCTCCAGCTTTATGGTTTGGGAGAAGCACACATTCCCCAAAATCCATACATCACACAGAATATGAAAAAAAGTGCAAACAGACAATAATAGCAACAACATAAAAATATAAATAAATAATGAAACAATAAAATAATGTAAATAAAATAAACAAATATATGAAAAAATAAAGAAAATAAAATGTTTGAGGTTAAAGCCTTGAAAGGCTTACCGGCGTATCCTTTTGAATGGAATCAAACCCCACGCCGTTCTCCCTTCTTACGAAGAAGCTGTTCCGGTAACAGTGAGGTGGTTATTGGTTCGATTGCTAATTGATTTTAGTTTGTAAAAAACAATTATCCAACAGGCTATTAACCAATTATGATATTTGATTAATGTGAAAATGATTTTAATTTTGAGTTGTACCTAAATAGATTTTAGGGTTTGATTGATTTTAGTTATGAAAATAGTTTTCATAAAATGCCTTAATTCTGAATTAAAGGGTTTAAAATAAGTTTCTGAATAACATGCCTTTGGTTGGAATTAAAGGGCTTAAAATAATAGTTTGAATGAAGTTAAAAGGAATACTATACCATTTTAACCTTTTTATGTTGTTTGGGAATCGACAATACTGACAGTTTGATGAAGTCGGATTGTGTCTCCATTGTGTTCAGAGAGGACTGGTTGATTGTCTGAACTGATTGGAGTTGGCTGGACTGATTGGACTGATCATCTGTAATTTTTGGAAACGGATCGTCTATAGCGTCTGTCATCTAAATGTTTCAATTTAGAGTATGTAAATTGTGTTTCTGAAGTGTCTAGTACGTGTGAAAAGTCATCTAGAAAAGTTGGTAAAAAAAGGTCTGAACCAACCCCCCAGCTCTATTCTGGAGGGTTGTATTGGTAGGGAAATGAATCAGAAAACCCTAAAAATGGCTGGCGCGTGCGTCACATGCTTCTTGCATGCGCTTGGGCCTTCATGTATGCGTGAAGGGATTCACGCATACGTTGAGTGCTTGACGCATACATCTTGTCGTTCATGCATGAGTCTTGTCATTTTGGGCATGGGTCTAGTTTGATTCAGTCCAATTTAGATTTTTGGGATTTCTAGGCTCGTTTGAAGTCTGATTTGAGCTCGGTTAGATCTATTGGGCTTGTATTGATGGGCCGGATGCTTTGGTACCAAAATGTGGGTTTCCTTCAGAAATATTAAAAATTTTCCATGTAAACCCTTGTAATTTAAAATTTTCATCTCGGGGAACAAAGGGTGCCACCCCTTGACCTCGTTAGGCTCCAAACTTTTGAGAGTCAAGAGACAATCAACAATTTTGGAGGTACAAAATTATGGATTCATTGTTGCCCCCTAAGATGAATTATCTTTAGGAAGAAGGTGATTATGATGATAGTGAACCCATAGGTGCTATGTCGGATTCTGGGCTTGCCTCCTTATTAGATTAATGGCTTATACCATGTCAGCTTCTAGTCTTACAGTGTGGCAAGTTAGGGATACTAATGTTGCAATTGTCATGTTGGTTTTAATGATCATGCCATACTAACTTATGGGCTTGTTGAATGTTGAGTTGTTCCACGTAAGGCTCCGAGCGTGTCAAATTCTGAGCTTTGATAGGTACTTGTCATACCTTTCCATTGGGTTGAAGACTCCTTGGGGAGGATGCCCCCAGATATGTGTTGGATGATACTAGTAATCAAAGGGAGATGTATACTATTGATGATGCATTATTATGCTTGACTATATTTGGCCCCCAGCTGCATGCTTTTGTGAAAAACAATTTTGGATTTTGTTTCATATATTGAATTTATGTTTAACTTTTATGAAAATTTAGAAAATCACT
>CAOJBK013591636.1:0-15192 GCA_948294925.1 Codiaeum variegatum
CTCTTTTGAAATATTTTTATTGATTTAAAATTATACTTTTAAATGTAATATGGAATTATTGGCAAAAAAAAATTAATATTGAATGAATTTTCGTTGAACGATTTTTCATCATATTAATAGTAGTTTAAATCATATCACTGACGATCGGAATCTGACGGTCAGTTGCCAAAATCCGGTGATCGGTTGTCGGAGTCCGATAATATAATTAATTATTATAATTATTTAAAAATAATATTTAATAACATTTTTAAATAATTTAATTTATATAATTATTATAATCTTTTAAAAAATTAAATTTTATTAAAATACTATTAATCCAAAAACCAAATCAATCCAATCCAACCCAATCCAATCCAAAATACTTTTATATGGATTGGTTATACAATCCAATCCAAACTAATGGATTGAATAAATAATCCAATTTTTTTGGATTGGATTGGATTGGATTAGTCGGGTTGGATATTTTTTATACACCCCTATCCACAATATAACCAATACTCGAGCAAAATTTTGGAGTAGGTGAAATGGGCCCAACAACATTTCACAATCTCCAGCCTCAAACTTATTTAGTATAAATGATACTGTCCATATACTTCTTGCTCGAGTAACAATGATCCATAAATAAATGATAAATAGACAAACAATGCTGCTGAAAGGAAAGAGATCACTTTTGATGCTGATTGTGCTAGTTGTTTTATTGATAAAAACAAATAAATTTATCGCTGTCGATATCAAAGATACAAGAGAACTTACAATAACAGGAGCTCTAACTGATGGTTCAATATCAGCAACTATAGTATTTTGGTATTGGGGATCCCTTCCAACAGTATAAATCACCTGTTTACACATCATCAGGATTAAAAACCAAACAAATATAATCATTTCCCGAGGAACTAAATTCATCAATGCAATGCCAGATATAAATACGAGGTAATTATGTATGGTGACCAATATTATCTTAAAAATTTATTTCATAATCCAAACCCTTAACAGCAACAGTGTTTGTAAGGCTTTCCAAAACTGATAGAAAAGAACTTCGATGCAAACCAACAGAAAGTATTGGCAAATGGTGTCTTTGAATGAATTGATAGAGACTTTAAATAGAAAAAACTTTTACAATGTGAGAACGAGATCATTCTATCTACATAGCTATGGCAATCAAATAAATAGTAAAGTCAAAGTCAAATAACATTATAACAAGCAACAAGCCACCGGATTGAAAAGGTAACAACGCCCTCAGCAAATTTGTTACGCTTCAGGTTCCCAAGAAAAACTCGCTATTAAGCAAGGTCTGAAAGATAAAATGGCCAATTGTGTAAGCCAATAAGCCTACATGGCTAAGTGTTAATGAAGTAATTAATAAGGTTATTTCAAGTCCTTTATTTGGTACAAGAATATGTATACAAAATCAAAATACTAAAACTATATACATGCATGTCAAAAGCATAACCATCCAAAGAACTAAATTGAAAGACATCATTATATTATCCCAATCCCAAGACACTAGACTATTGGAATTCATTAACGGTAGAGATTAGATTCCTAAATAACCCACGTGTTGAACATTATTCTCAACTAATAAGATGTGAGATAGACAAGATGTTCTACCATCAAGTGTGCATCACAAGGAGCTAATGTAAGATTAACTAGCAATTTCTCATCTATAAAGATAATAAATTATTAAGTATTTTTTAGAATCTGGATGACAGAAAGAATCAATTAAAATGAAAAGTAAAAGAAATGACTCAGCTGTTCAATAAGTAATAAAGAAAGGTAAATAGAAAAATAGTTTTTCAAAGCTCAAAGATTGTGAACCCACGTACCATATCCCCTTCATTTAGAAAGAGCTTGGCAATTTCAATTCCAGCCTGAAATGAACAAAAAGATTGAAACAAATTGACAAAATTACACTCCATGAGAAATGAAAAAAGTCAGCAAACAGATTACTATCATTTTTTTAACTATTAATTCACATTGTATCCCATAATAACATTTCATGTTGAAGCCTACATTATACGGGAGATTTTATTAAATTAAAATATACACCATTTTCAGAAACCCGATTTCATACATACAGGAATCCAAATATATGTACATGTCCAGCCTTAGGATTTAAAAAGTAATAGTTCCCTCTCCAAAATCCACAAGCAGCCCCTTAAGAGGTTATTCTATTCATAGAAATGGCTGAATCATCAAAGCTGAATATTGATCTAAAGTTTAATACAAAAGATAAACTGAGTGAGGTAACCTGTACAAGTCCACCAAGATTATCTCTACGATCCAGGACGATATACGAGGCACCCATACCTTGAAGCCTCTTCATTGCTGCAACAACCATTGTTTAATAAATTTAATTGGACCAGCAAGAACCACATAGTTTGAACATGTCCCAGAAACATTAATAATTCTTTAATCTATAGAAAAGCATAATCATCCAAGCCACTCATATTTAACCATCAAACAGGGGAAATTTAAATAAAACAAATGGTACAAAAGCTTCGGAGTGTTTGAACCATTCAGCTTCAAAAATTCAAAAGCAAAAGTACTACCAAGTTGGATTAAAAAGGCATGTGATGCATCAAAATAACACATTTCAAGTTTGTATTTCTCAAATTTGCAATAACTATTGTTAACCACTTGAAATAAGTATCATGAGCAACAGCAAAAAATGAAAAGCTACTAATTTCATTGTGCTGCCACAATTCTCAACACTTTTGTGTGAGAAAACTGAAAAACAGAAGTAGAATTAATGGTGTGCAAACTAGATTACCATGGCATAAACTACAAATTACCTGTTGGGGGTCTCTCCTAATTAGCGGGCACCCATATAACAAATTAAAAAAAAAAAAAAAAGAAGGGAGAAGTAACCACACTAGCATTGATGAAGTCATAAGTTAGAACAAATGTGCTTCAATGCATTTGAGTTGTTATAATTCACATGCACTACATAACATGATGTGATCCCTACCTATAGATTGAAGTAGAACCCAAATCAATATATTTAAAATTTTGCCAAGGATCGTTCAAGTAGTAAGTAATTTAATTAATGGAGTTAAAATCCTTATTTATAGAAGAAACAAGATCCTTAACTATAAAAGATGTATGTCTCACAATTTTAAAAACTTAATAATAAGTTTTGTAACTGATTTGACAAGATAGAATTTTGAAAACAATACAAACAATTTGTAAAGTTCACAAAAAACAAAGTAAAGAAAATAATTCTCACTTTATTTCATAAAAGTTTATAATTAGACAATTTCTTTCCTAAAGCTAGAGTTGAATTGGAGTATTTATAGGGAGAATCCCCTTTACAATTATGGTTAGTAATAGGAAATGAAATATACCCTAAAGAGGAATTAAAATCATAATTTGGAAAATAAGAAATATAATTATTTCTATTCTAAAACAAATTAATTAAATAAATCAAATCTTAGAAAAGTCAAATCCTCCACCAATTTAGAAAAATAATTCATTTTCCAATTTGGAAAAATATATGTAGTCTTCCTTGTCTTGGAATGAGATTGATTCTTTGACTTTGACTGTGACTTTGACTTTTAGAAAAGTCTAGAATTTTTTGGATTTCTCTAAAACACTCTTAAATCTTCCTTTATTGACTCCAAATAGTAAATAGTAAATTAAATAGCTTCCACGTAAGCAATTAAGCTCACTAACTTACTCTTCATCAAGATCATGATCACTATTGTTTGAATTCACATATTTGTCTATCACGTGCATCATGAATGAATTCAAAACTTGCTTGAACTTCTTTACTCTTGATCTCTCATAATGTAATGGAAAATGATCAATAAGTTTGCAAAATTGCTTTAAGGGTTCCTTGGTTGCATCATAATATTCCTGTATTCGAATGGTTATAACTTATAACTCACTTGTATTGAAGATAAAGTGAGTTACATCCATCCCCTAAACCAATAAATAGAGGACTCCCAAAAAGGTTTTTCATCCACAACAAGAGTGAGAGCAACTAAGAGAAGAGAGTCACCTTGGCATGAAGAAGTTTGAGAAAATCTCTAAATTCTAAAACTTGTGAGAGTTCCATCATATATTGGTGAGATTATTTGATTATTGTAATCCATCCTAAATAGGGTGAGGGAATTGAGTTAGCCTCTCGTTTTTGGAGATGACTTTATTGTAATCCTACTACCATTATGGAATGGAAGATTTGGACTAGTAGTCCCGTGGTTTTTCCCTTCATTTTGAGGGATTTTCCACATAAAAAATTCTTGTGTTGCACTTTTATTCTTTGCCTATCTTGAACGCATAAAGAGGGAAAAGGGGTTACTTTTGCACTACTAAACTCGCTCTTTTCCCAACATTACCATAGCTAAGCTCATATTTTAAAATTTTAAACTTTTTCTAATAATCATTTTTTCCCTCTAAGAGTAAAAAGAGCAGCAAGAGAAAGTACAAAAAACATTTACTCCCTCATTATGTAATGGACCTAAAGTTAGCAGAATGTATTCATAAAGAGGGAATCAAAGAGAAGCCTATGCATCACAAAGAACTGCATAAATCCACAACAAAAGTAATTGCAGCAAAAAGAGTATTTGTATCCAAAATAGATAAATATTTACCAATCACCAAGTCTTTTCAAGCCAATGCATTGAATTCTTTCAGGCGAATATACCCAATTGGAGTGGTGTCTTTGTTTACTTGTTCCAATCAGTAAAACACTGGTGTCCGAGCAATTAGTTGTCTCCGAACTTCTATAGATTGAATAGGCCCACAATTGCCATGCTTCACCTATAATTGATCATATGCTTTCTCAATATATACAAAAGACAATAAATTAACATAAGACAAAAGGCTAACATAGCATATGCTCCATATCTCAGGCAAAGTTCAGTACCTTAATAGTCACAAATGTTTCATTTGGGCCTTGTAACAAAGACGATGCTTCAAAAGCTGATTTCCCTCTGACCTCTTCTCCATTGACTGCTAAGATTTCATCCCCCTGGTAGATGAATTTAGAATAAGGAGCTCATTCTCATTAAAAGAAAAAAAAAATTAAAAAAACACACACACAATTACATCAACCAAATTTAAATGTTTGTCCTATTCAATCCAGATGGAGTGCTAGAGCCAAGGAAATAATAGATGTACATAAATAACTATAACTTACAATTCAATATGCACACCGAACGATAATTTCTTGAGGCCACAAGCCAGTGACTTAAGGGATGGAAACAACAGAAATAAGTAGTATGCTCATTAAAACACTAAAACAAAGTGCAGGAATTTTTTAGGATAGCACAGTTATGACAATTCATAGAAAAATATTTGGGATTTAGGAAGATAGAGAAAGGAATATGCAGGTAAATCCTGCATGGATTAACTAGTAGCATGATTATTTATTTTTTATGCTTAAAATGGGAAGGGAAAGAATGAATCTTTCCAAGTGATTTTATAAATTATTTTCTTGAATCTCTTTTTTTTTTAAATAATTGATGAATACATGGACACAGAAATGGTTCCCTAATATGAGAAATAAAATGACCTGACTCCAAAATTCAGTTAAACCAACACAACACCTGAAAATTATAGACTGTTCACTCAACTCAGCTATGCCTTAGTCCCGAGTTATTGAGTTCAGCTATATGGAATCACTTTTTCCACTCGAAGCGATCTTGTGCCACAGAAGTAATGTCTCTAGATTATTATGAACTATCCTCCTCCACGTAAGCTTAAGTTTACCCCTCACCCTTTTTACCTATAACTACTCTAATGTGCTCTACCATTCTACTAGTGCATCTAGAGGTCTACAACTCACATGGCTGAATACAAAAACCATACGTATTCAACAAATGTTGAGACTGTTTGCTAAATGATAAAAATAAATTTGACAAAACTAAAGCAAACATCACATTCAGATAACAAAACTAGTTTGTGATGTTGACAGAATGCTAAAATTAGGAAGAAGAGAATGGTAATTACTAACAGAAGGAAGCAAAAGTTATCTACTAAACACGAATTTGAATCAAAGGTACCGATGTAATTAACTCAAGAATCAATAGAATTAAATAAATATAAACTAGAAAAGATTGACATATTATATCTATAGTTTTCGGGTTCAAAAATACCTGTCTTACACCAGCAGAATGTGCAGGCCCATCCAGTAGGAGTCCTAAAACCTTCAATTTAACTCCCCCACTCTCATCAGGAACTTCCCTAAGGTTTATTCCAATACCAGAAATGTCATACCTTGCCATCTTCGAGAACTTTCACAATGAAAAAGGTGATACAATTCATGCAATAAGAAAACAGAAAAATATATAAGTAAAGCCATCTGATAAGAGCCAAACACAACAATTACCTCATCAGATGAACGAAAACGTGTGTAAGGGTCACCCAAGCTAGCTAGCATCCTCCTAATTATATCATGAGCCTTTGATCTACTGTTAATGGAAGTATTCAAAATATCATCCTTTTTTTTGCTGCAGGCACAGAAATACGTCAAACTGCAGTCTAAACGACAAGTCGTCAGTAAAATAGAGAATTACCTGCCAAGACTGGGGAGTCCAGCGATGGCGTCCGTTATCAAGAAAGCTATCATTAACAATCTGCCAAGCTTCCTCCACAATTGCCTCATTAGAGAGCGCTTGAGCTCCAGTAATTTCTTCTCCACCATATTGTTGATTCTCTTCTTCGATACAATGCTCCGTCGAAGAAGGCGATTGCAGTTGTTGTAGTGGTACAGCGGGGGATGATAATGCGAGAGAAAATGGTGAAGAGAGTAAAATGTTGAAAGAAAGAGGTCCGGTGAGAGCTCCGAGCAAGGTTTTCTTGGCCCAAAGTGGGATTTTTTTGGTTGGTGTTGGTGGAATTGTAGCCGATAAATTGAAGTGTGAGACCCTCTTCATCTTTTGATTCTAGTTTTGGAACCTGTGATCCCTTTTAATTTAAAATTAATTTTTTTCTAATTTCTAAATGAATACTTTTTTTCATTGTTTTCCAAGCATACCCTTATTTCACACCCACCCCAATCTCTCCATCATCGTCAAAGGAAAACCATAATTTATTTTCTTTATCTTCCCCTTATTCCACACTCACTATGCATGTTAACAAAGTGGAGAAGGGAAGGGAAGCTTTACGAGGAGGAGAAGGGGAGATTGAAAATTATAATTCATTTTTTTTTTAAATTAATTCATTTTATTTGATAAATTAAATTTTAATTAATAAAAAAATAGAAAAATAATATTGTTTTATTTAAATAAAGAGAAACGAGAAAAAATTATATTTATAAATGATTGAATAAGACCATTATCTTTTAGTATAAAGAGTTAAAATTTTTTAAAATTCAATTTAGAATATAATCATTTCCAATTTATGTAAAAATAATGAGGATGAATTATTCACTTCTCATTTTCTCCCATTTTAATTAAAAAATAAATGTCAAATAAAATTGGAGTAAATTTCTTTTCATTTCCCCTTAAATTCTCCTAAGTCCGTGCTTGGATTAATCTCTATGAAAAATTAAAATTTAATTGGCTTTCTTTTATTTGCCAAAATCTCATTAATTGGTTTTTGAATTTTTCACTCCAAATCTCATTAGTTGATTTTGGAAATTTTCATTCCAGATTCAACAGAAAAAAAAAATCTATTTAATATTTTAGAGTTCACCACCAGCCAACATTTAAAAAAAATTATCAAGACATTGTTGAATTCTCATATTCTTTCCCCAAATCTCATTATAAATAAAAATCGACATATTAAATAGATTTTTTTTCAAAAATATATATTCTACGAGACATCATTCGTTTTGTGTTTTGACATTATATTGTTTAATAAATTAAAAAAAAAAAATTGTTGAAGAATTGTCATAGGAGCTGTGAATCCCTAAGCTTGCCGATTTTCAAAATAATTAAAGAGATTATAGAAAGCAAAAGATTAATCATTCAAATTTTGATAGAAGAAAAAATTGAGATACGTATTTCTTTAACAGATGGTGGAGAGAATGTGAGTATGTATATATAATGGTATGTTTTGGAAAAAAAAATGTATACACTTAGAAATTAGAAATTAGAATATACATTTAGTAGTTATTTATTTTATCTAGATTGTCATGTTGAATTATTCAAATTTTTATTATTTATTTTTTTAAAATGTTAATCATTCTAAATTATATAAAAATAATAATACTTAATTAATATTCTCTCTATTCAAGATTATTTCATAGTTTGACATATAAGTCTTGTTTTATAGCAGTAATTTAATATATAATCCAGTGATAATCAAAGTTCAACATAATTAATAATAAAAAACATATGAAATCTTTTTTAGTATAATTTAGTTTTTTATTGCAAGTGATGCATGAATAATTAGTATTATAGTAATACTTAATGACTATTATATTTAATGAATAATCAAAATAATAAAATATTCATAATATGTAAATATGTATTATATACTAAACAATATACATGTAAAATAAAAAAAATATAGTTTAAAATGTCGTAATTGATAAACTTTAAGAAATTACATTAGTTGTAATAAATCCATCTCGCAATGTTCCGTTGCATTAGAATTGAAAAATCTGTAAAAATATTAACTACTAAATTATCATAATATGATGAATAAATATTCAATTTATAATATTATATTGTATAAATTTAAAGAAATACCAATTACACCAAACATAGTCAATCCATTTGATGTTGAAATGGGACTATAGCTGAATTTTTGCAAATATTAAATAAATAGTAATTATAACAATTTGGTATCTATAAATAATATTTGAATGTAAAAATATTAAATTATATTTGAAAGATTATACCTTAATTTGAACAACTACTTGCACTATATCTCCCAATTAATTTTCATTACGAAGTCTATATTATGAGATTGTTCTACTTTTGTACCTGCAATTGGTGGAGGTAACATAAATACGAAAGAATCATAACACAAACATTGAAATATTTGATGCATGACCATCCTACCATTTGGTTACGTAATTAGAAAAAATAATAAGAGCCAGTATGATTATAAGTTGATGCAATAGCTTAACAGATGAAGAAGAAAAATAAAGTGATTGATAATAAACTTGTATAAGTAGTGATTTGACTTCAGTAACAGTTTTTTTAATGATGAATTCGGCTTCTTCATTGAATAATGAAACTTTCATATACCCATTTATATAAGTAATTGTTAGATGAAGCAACAATCTTCAAGAAAAATAGTATATATAAATTAGCACAAAATTTTAGCATTAAAGGTATTAATATAAAGGTAAATATATATCTTGGAGTAATGTCTCCGTCAAAAAAATTACAACTGAGGCATATGAAAAATCCATCTAATTGTCTGATCTTCTTTAGACAATAACTACATACATTATATACAATATTTTCTAAAGCCTCGCTAGTTTAATGTTTGCAATTATGCAAAAATATTGTACCTAGTAAAAATTTTAAGCCTTAAAATAGTGAAGGCATATGATTTTTGAACTCTAATTGAAATATAAAATTAATCAATAATGAAATTAAGAGTATATTACATGTGCTGCAGGTGAAAATTCGACAATTCGAATTCTTTGAGAATTTGAAATCTTGATTGACTTATATAGTGAGAAGGAAGATGAGCAAAGCCAATTGACCTTTTCCATGGCTATGGTATTTCTATGAAACCTACAAAATCATTACTACTATTAAGATGTGGGGTCTGCATACTATTACCATTATCAAGTCAATAAAAATAAATGTAATACCATGATAAGAAGGAGAATGTGCGATGATTTTTGGGACTGATATAAATTCTATTCAGACACCTCGTCGTTAAGTAAGGACCTATATTTAAATACTTTAAGTTATTACTTGTATTAAATGAATATAAGTTATAACTTATAAAGATCATATTATATAATCTTACCATGAAAGTATTTTACATGAACACCATATGCAATAATGACTACATTATTAGAGACTTGTTTAGACATTTCATTGCACTCTTCATTTGCTAAATCATTCCAAACAATTAACTTGCAAGCTGTCCAATTATAAAGACACAGCAAATTAATTATGAAAGGTTGAGTCCCAAAAAAATAACAAAAGTATTTTACATTTTTAGAAGATAAAATATTTACCTATTGTCCATGATGACGATTTATCTCTTAACTAAATTATTATTAAAGACAGTTGGTTTTGGGGAAACAAATACCACTAAACCTATAACATCTGTAAAGTACATGGAATGTAGTCAAATAGTGCATTAAGTACCACAAAGAAAGATAAAGGAATAATGATAATACTTATCAACTAGTCTTCACGATTGATATAAGTGTAGAGTCGATTTAGCGGAACTAAGTTATAATGATAAGTTGGTATTGTGTCATCATCATTATCAACATGAACTGTTGTGGCATCTTTTGTTAACTTTAGTTGATAATGGTTATTTTCCAACTTAAACTTAGTGTTAGCATCAATGACTTGAACATCGTGGAGCTCATAGATGTACCCTTCTTGCAGTCTTCCTATAAAATGTTGTACATGCGGCGAAAATACAACACATTGCATGTTGTTATCCTATTATAAATTAAAAGAAACATATAATAGTTAATTTTTTTATTAAATGAAAATTAAGACAATAATAAATACATAAAGAATAGACTAAATATCACTTGAGCATCCAAAATTTTTTTTTCTATATCTGTTGTGCTCGCCCTTTTTTAGTGTAGTTATGAACATCTAAAAGACACATTAATTGAGCTTCAGTAGTCCAACTTTGTCCATTGGGAAATAAATACTTGAAAGATGTGAATTTAGATTCCATACTGCATAAAATAAAAAAAAGAAATAATTACCAGTCCATATTAAAATATACATAAACTTAAACTGTAGATAAAAAAATTAAGATATAAACACCAAAATTTATTAAAGCAAATAACGTTTTTGAGACTACTTTAGTTAAATAAAATAAATAGATGGACATGATATTAATAACTTTTTGTATAAATTTTTAATACTAAATTATTCTAAAAATAAAGTAAATGATTAAATACCTAAATTATGTTTAGTTAATTGGGTTGAAGTAAGAGTTCTTTGTATACAATGTTTTTTATAAATACATCCTCATGTCCGTTAATTTTTCCCTTCATCACTAATAGCTTTGTACTTCTTTCTGAATTACCACGTGAAAATACAACATATAGTTACCCATGACTGAATGCATGGTTTGGAAGATACACACCTACGTGAGGGATGGTCTGACCTTAAGATTTGTTGATAGTTAATACAAAACTTCACTTTACAAGGAATTGATTCCTAATTACCTTGAAAGGTAAATTTGCATCTTCAACAGTTTGAAGGGGAATTCTAGGTATGAACACTCGTGTGCCTTTAGAATGGCTTGTCAAGATTTCAGCATCGATAAAGTTATCTCTTAAACCACGACAAAGTAACATTGTCCCATTACAAAGACCGTTATTAGGATCGATATTTCTCAATAGTATAATAGGCACGTCAAGTTTTAACTTCACTATATGTGGTGGAAACCCCACAATGACTGTTGCATTCAAAAGCTCCCATTAATATAAATTATGAGTATCGTTGGGAACTAAATCAAAAGAGTAGTAGATCTTTTCCTGACCAGAAAACTTCTTGAGAACTCTTTCATTTATCTTGTCAGCATCCTCATTCAGTGGTGTTATGATAGCTTTTTCAACCATATATTTTCCATCATTATTATGTTGGAATAAATTTGGAAATTTTTGATCTATCAAATTGTCTACCGAATTGCCATCATCTGCTGGTATGACCATGTAAGTTGGCAATTGTATCATGTCATTATTAATCACAGGTGCATTAACATCACCTACGAAAAGTAAGAAGTTGACATATCGCATATCTTCTATAGATCTCATGTTCTCTGTCATATGCAATATATGAACATGTCTCCATAGTGGGGACCTCACAAAAGATGCATCTATCATCTGTGCCTTTGTCCCTTTGCGAAATATAGGAAGAACTTGTCTAAAATCCCCTCCAAAAACCATTATTTCTCCACCAAATGGTAAATTATTTCCCATTAAATCTCAAAATGATCTATCAACATATTCAAATTGAAGATGGTGTATCATAGTGGTCTCATCCCATATGATAAAAGAAGAATGCTTGATCAATGTGATAGTTTTGGATCATTTGCTAAATGTGCAATATGATGACCCACCTGGCCTCATAAGAAGTTAAAATCTAGGATGTGAGGTTCTCCCTTGATGTAGCAATGTTGCTGCAATTCCAAACGTTGCCGTGGGGATTGCAATATCACCCTTTCTCTTTATGGTAGCCAAGAGAGCTCGCTATAAGAATATTTTTCCAGTTCCTCTCGGACCATTAATGAAAAAGATGGGATTCTTCTTCGAATTTACTGCATCCATAATAATGTTATATACAATTTGCTGATCATTATTAAGATTGTTAGCACATTCTAAATCTTCAATAGGAATTAGGACGGAGAAATATTCAGCAATGATGTTTGATAAGTCATCGATGTCATAAGAGTTATCAGACAACATTGGTAAATCCTTAAAATCAGAGATTCTTTTTCTAAGGGGAACTAATAACTCATCTAAATCACGAAGGAGCCTGTTGGTAAGAAAGACATTGCTTGTGTTAGAAGTGGGATAATCCTCTACCATGTAACTGAAAAATTCATCCCATAATGCTCGTACACCAGTTGGTTGACATTACATGAAAATGGTAGCAAATAATTGATGCATTGTTGATGGAATTCTTATAAATGAAGCCTTTATAAGACATTGATGGATGCTTCCATCAGATTTTAGAAGGACTAAAGCTTCAGTCGCATCTCTGAATGCCTGATATTCAATTCCATTAATAATTTGTAAATTCCCAAATGATAGTTTGTAAATGCTCAAATATCAGGCATCAAATCTAACATGATTCAATAACATTCTTAAGCAAATTTGTTCCTTTTCCACTAGAGATATGGAATATATCCGACCTATAATGCTCGGTCTACTTATCCCTTGCTACCATTGACATTGTGATGATATCCACTTATAATGCTCAGGGAATTCAACATATAAATGATTCCTTAAGTGTGGGTCAATGGAATTAGCTTTGAAGTAGTCTGTCAATACTGTGTAGGAATTTCTTAGGTTTGATAATATATCTGAAATGGATTAATTTCGAAGAAATCAAACCTGATGCATATTTGGTAGATGAATTTGCAAATGATGTATAGAGGGACATATTTGAAACATTAGAAATTTGAATATTATCCACATAGCCTCAAGTGCACAAATCCATCTTGCATCAACATATTGTGAGATCTCATCATTAGAGCAAACTTCCATTGATACTCTATCTAGTCCTTTATGAACATATTTGTATAAATATTTAACACTTTTGATGCTTCTACATATCTCTATATTAATGTGACAATCATATTTCAAAAGTAACCATGGGTTATAAGGAACAATCCATCGATTATCTACCATTATGCACGAATTGTCATGTAGTGATACATCTGGATGATCTTCACCACGTCGATATACAAGATATGAATCATTACCATGTAAGGTGTCTGAAGACAATGGGTTTAGATATCCCCTCTTACAACGACCGTCTTTCATACATAGGGCATTTGGCATGTGAACACTGCATGGCCCATGAATAATATGCTTAAGAACAACTCTATGCAAATGTGATTCTTCAGCTTTATCTGGTGTCTCTACCCTTACAATAGTGCCATAGTCATCAGGGGTGATTAGTTTGTCATCCCCTTTTAGAATTATTAGCATATGAATATGAGGAAGGCCCCTTTTCTGGAATTCATTAACCCAAACATAAGCAACATTTTTTCTAAGGACACCCCTTTCTAAGACATCCTTCTTTAAATATTTTAATTTGGCATTGAATAATCTAAACAATAGTTTTGGTCGACCTCCTGGTGATTTCCCTTATTCCAATTCTGCTTGTATTCATTGTGAGAAGATATCTAGCTTACCAAACTTTTAAACTAAGGTCATTGCATCTTGATGTCTTTGGTACATATCTCATAGGCTCTTTACAAATGAGGATGGTAAAACTGTCGGTCCACCAACTTTATCTAGCATGTAAAAGAGGAGAAAATGTTTAGCTAAAGAAAGGATAATAACTTTTGAAAGTATTATTTTCAGGTATTAATAGGATGTTCAACTATACCTGCATTATTTTCTCCAACATTGAAGGAGTCCTCCAATCCTTTATACAAATAAGCATGTATCACATCTTGGTTATTTTCTATCTATCTCCAACATTGAATCTCTAATTATGTTCTTCAAGTTGAAATTGGAGTGCCTACATGAGTTATTGCTAAGAAATATTGTTATCATTTTGTAATTTAGGTTAGAAGCTAATCATTTTGAATTATTTTTTTCTATTGAGAGGCACTACACAAACCTTTTTGCAAAGCTATTTTTCATTGGGTTGAAATTAATCCTTTTGATTTAAATACTTTTGTAAATTCATGTTCTGTTCAATGGCCAGGAGATTTTTAAGGTACTTTGTTGAGTAAGAACATCATATTTTTCTTTACTCTTGATTATTGATAACATGAGAAAAGAAATTGAATATTCATATATTTATTACATTATATTTGGAAGCTAGGCAACAGAAAACTTTAGCTTTAATTGATGTTTGATTATGTTTTCTAAGAACTATATTGGTTTGACAACTTTAACATTCACTGATGTTTGATTTGTTATAATTATAATGGTTTGGCAATTTTTAATTTCTACTATTATACAAGAAAGTTCACATATTTGAAAAAATAATAGACATGAAAGACTAAGATTAATTAACATTTTACTAGAATTTAATTTGTTTTGAATCAAGATCAAGGTCTCATTCTTTGAATACAACATTCCTTATCCTTTCGATGCTCGAGTTAATATTAGAGTCCAACCAATAGGTGAAACAATAAGGAAGGCAATGAAAGATGGACGCTAGCATTTGATGATGTTGTGTAGGCATGTAAGGAGCACCTACTTGAAGCAAATGCTTCTGTGTCTTCTGCTGACAGTGAAAATGGGAGGATTAGGGAGCTAGAAGCTGAAGTTGCTGCATCGAAGAGGCAGATGAGGAACCACAAAATGAAGTTTCAAAAAAGCATGGGAAGCCTCAACTTCTACAAGATTGGATTTTATGGTGTTGTTGATGTACAAAATGTATAGGGCTT
>CAOJBK013591778.1:0-14632 GCA_948294925.1 Codiaeum variegatum
GTACTAGCTCAAACTTAAATCGTTGTCTAGTTCACAGATAATCATTGATTAAGAACTAAAAATTAAAATCCTAATTCCTAACTAAACCTAAGGGATAACTTCAAGAACTTGCAAAACTAAGGATTAAACAAATATGAAAAAAAATAATCTACGTAGACTTCGACTCGTATTATTCAAATCATACATTTAATCAATAAATCAATGAATATGTCAGTTAATCATTAAGTGGGTTTTTTACTAGATTAGGTTTAAATCTTTCTCAAGTAATTAAACCCCTGATTTTCTAAGTAATAGGAAAGGAATATCTTCTCGATCCTATTTAATTAGAAATGGCATTAATGTTCCATTGAAAAATATGTAAAACTCTAGGAGTTTGTGGATCTACCTTGCAACAAACCTATTAATTTTTTAGTGTTCTATGTCTAAACTCTCTATCTCTAGTAAAGTTTAAACAACACAAATCAAGAACAAACATGTAATTACAATTGATTTATGGAAAATCAAGTATCAAAAACTAAACTTAATGAAAAAACTAAAAATTCATTGAACAAACTATTGATCAATTCATACAAAATATCAAATACTCATCTAATCTAGGTAGATTAGACAAGTTTAGTTCATAACAACAAAGGAAAAATAAGAAATAAAAAGAGGAAGAAAATAAACCAAGGAACCCATGATGAACCCTATCTTAATCCTTAAATTCCAATGATAATCTTTCTTAAAATTGCTTCCAATTTTGTTTCTCCACCTCTAATTCGATCCTTGATCTATAAAAACTTGGTTCTTGGCGGCTCTTTGGTGTTTTGGACGAACCCTAGACCTAAAGACCCAAGAAAAGACAAAGTTTTCTATAAAATTCATAACTTTCATAGGTACAGAGGGCTGGAACAGGCCCGTGCCGGTGCCCGTGCCAGCCTCCTGTACAATTTACCAAAAACTTGATTTCTCCCACGGTCAGAATCAGACATCTAACTTTCGTGACAATTTTGGATATCCAGATGAAATAATTAGACTTTATAGTCTTCTACAAAGTTGTAGATATTTCTCTTATATTTTCAAAAATACTTAAATCATCTCAATTGGAGTTATATGGCTTGATTTATGCTCAAAATACTGAGACAAGGTCAAACTAGCCATAGTTTTGCAGATTGGGCAGTAAGCTCTCAGGGTCCCTGGCACGGCCCATGCCGGGGACCATGAGAAGCTACCATTTCTTTTTTTTTCAGAATTTCTCATGGGCTGGCTCATAGGACGTGAGCCAAACCGTGAGGCAGCCTCGGGGCTTGATTTTTCGCTCCATTTTGACGCATTTTCTTCATCTTTCGAGCTTGAACTAGTTCCTCCGAGCTCTGGAATGCAATTAATTACTTTGAAATGGATGAAAAACACTAGAACAAACAAATTAAATTCAATTTAACAAGTAAAATTATCAAGAATATGGGAGAAAATAATATATAATTTGCTAGTTATCAAGCTAGCTAGATTGAAAACCTGAAAGGCGGTCTAGGCAAAAGTAAGAGCTTAATAAAAAATAAATAAAATATATTTTATTAAGGTCTTATTCATTTTGGAAACATCTAAAATCTTAAAGCATTCGAGACATAATCAAAATCAAAGCAAATAAAAAGTATAGTCTAACCTTGTCATATTTTTCAAAAAGCCTAGTCTAGTACAGATTCACTCCTCAATCTCAATCAGAAGGTCATAATGCTTTGCCTTCTCTCTTGGTCAGCATGTCTCAATCCACCAGTCTTAGTACTCTAGAAGCTTTCCATGGTCATTGTCTGGGACCAGCATCTTAAAATCTCAAATCCAACCTTTATTGACTGCCCTAGCTACTCTGGCATTCACCATAGAAACCTTAAAAAAAACACCATTTGGGGGCACATTCTGGTCATGACCCATCTACCGAAGGATTCTAGTAGCCTAGTACCATGTCACCTCATTCAAGCTGAGCAAATATAGATACTTAAATCCCCAACTCCTTAGCATGAAGTGTTTTATCTTATACCAATCTCGCCTCCAAAGTAAGTCCGAAGAGTTTAGCTCTATCAACTAGTTAATCCAATCCTTTTCAATAGAAAAACAGATGGCGATCTTCCTATTGTGATACTGGGATTCAAGATAACCCATTCTCTCAGGACTAGGAATGATCTTGAGATGGTCTCTCAGTCAAATCTGTAAGGAAGCATAAGAGTTAGAACGGTCTCATAAACTAGGAGTGTAAATTAGTCGAGTCGAGCCGAGCCGAGCTTTATCTTGTCCAGGCTTGGTTCATTTAATTTTTTTCGAGCTATAGCTTTTAGTCAAGCATTAAATTTGTGTTCAAACTTGGCTCAATTCGAGCTCGAGTCGAGCTCGAGCTTAATCAACCTTGGCTCATTTAAATGTTTGTCTCCAGCTTAATTAGAGCTTGATTCATTAATTAATTATAATTTCACTAATAAAAAAGATATTTTTAAAATAATAATATTATATTATATTTTATTCATTAAAAGTATATATTAGTCATATTAAATTAATAAAAATATTATAAGTGTATTAAAAGAGTATCAAAATCATTAACTGATAATTTTTTGTTCAATAATAATATTTATAAGTTGCTAATAAATGTAAATATAAATGTCATTAATATTAAATTAATATGTCACTTATGTTAAATTATACACTTTAAAATTTTTTGATATAATTATACACTTATAATTAAAATGATATAATTATATATAAATTAATATATATTTAAATATAAAGAGTTTGTTCACAAGCCTACTTATCGAGCCTGTTTGCGAGCCTTTTTCGCAAGCTTGCTCATGAGCTTATAATCGAGCTGTTCATGAGCCTAATCGAGTCGATCTTACCCTAACTCAAGCTCGGCTCATTTATTAAACGAGCTCGAAATTAAGGCTCAAGCTTGGCTCATTTACTAAACGAGCCAAACACCAAGATGTTCAAGAATGACTTGACTCATTTACACCCCTATCATAAACACTAAGACAATAATGGCAGTAAAGGATCTAAGTACCTGGAACAGAATAGGACTAATCGTCTAAGGCTTTCTTGAGCTACAATGATGATCAAGGCTCAGCAGTGTCTCTACCAAAATCATACCAGCAATGGACTTTCCTTCACCCATTTGGGGTATCAGTTTAACCACCCTCGCATCACCCCATGCAACTAAGCCCACAAAAATATATCCACCCGTTAAACAGAACTCATAGGCTTTCATCTTTTTAGCCATCCAAACTAGATCACCAGGATCCTTATCCTCCTAAAACATATCGGCCACAGTAGATAGGTTCACCAAATCATCTTTCATTATACCAGAGGCCTCCTCTGTACCCAAGTCCAAAATATTATTGAAAGAATTGAAATACATGACCTTCTCAACTAGAACGGACAGGTTAGCCTCGAGGACAAAACCTAACAAAGTAGAAAATTCCTCAAATTTTGGACACATCTCATCCATGCTAGCACCAAACCAAAAAACATGATCTATAAGATCCCAGGACCTAATATAAGCATTCAGAAAATCCTTGTCAATCTTGACACCTCTGAGTGTCAGCAAAGCTCCCATACCATATTTCTCGAGGTTGATCCGCCCAACTTGGGTTAGGTTTCTACAACAACCATGCATTATATGACTGAAAAATGGCTCCATATGTGGGGGAAACAGTAGAAAGAAATAGGATTTTCTATAAAGAAAACAATTTTTCATTATTTTTTTTTATTAAAAGGCAATTTTCATATGGTCATATATATAGTGGCATGAAAATGAGATAGAATGGAGTTCAAAAGGCAGAGCACACGCTAGACAACTCGCGCCCACACG
Source organism: Codiaeum variegatum (assembly GCA_948294925.1). Lineage (NCBI taxonomy): Eukaryota > Viridiplantae > Streptophyta > Magnoliopsida > Malpighiales > Euphorbiaceae > Codiaeum > Codiaeum variegatum. The sequence continues at coordinate 3,833 of CAOJBK013591778.1, forward strand.
AAGGAGCTCGTGCTCACACAGGTACACCTGCGTGTGCGCTGAGCTCTAGGCGTATGCACAAGGCTCCTGGCATGTGCTTTGACCCGAGAATCACTTTGACCCTTTGTGACCCTCAGTCTCAATTTGATTTGATTCCCATTTTATGCGGCTTTTCGTCCAAAAAAATATTTTCAAAATTTAATTCTTCCAAAATTATTTTAATAAACAAAAATCATGATCAGAAGCAAATATTTTTAGAAAAGTTCGTAAAAAGTTGAATTCGAAGTACATAAAAGACCCATGGTGGGGCCATAATAAAGTCAAAAACATAAAACTAAGCATCATCTTATGCATCCTCAGCCAGAACTCTGTCGCTGCCTGCTCCTCCTGCGTGCCTTTTGACCACGCTTGACCCCCTTCTGCTCTCAACAATGCTTAAAGCCCTCAGAGCGATACTCAAGGCATATTGGGTCCGACCATGGGAGTTGTACTCATGGGCATAAGACTCACCACAAACCTAAAACAACAAAAAAAAATTGTCAAAATACTAAAAAAGACAGAATCATAAAGAAGAGACTGGTACTCAACATCGGTAAGAACTCGAGGTCAAGTGGTCTGAAGGCAGGAGGAATTATTGATCAATATAATGGCACATCATCACACCATCTTCTCCAACATAAGGAACATACTCAACCAAATGAGGGACCTACCCCTGAGGAAAGCTCGAACTAGCTAGCATCAAAGCACTCCCTCCAGAAGAACCAGAGCCTAGGGCAGGCATGCCATGAACAGGAGCATGGGTTGTCTGACAGTGAGGTCGATGCCTCAGAGCATCAATCACTGATATCTCAGGAACTGGTCCTGAACTATAGAAAGTGGAGGGCTACCCCTCATCAGATGAGCAACAATGAAATCTGCATAAGAGCCCACCATAATATAGTCCTATTTGGGTTGCCAGATCCTCTAATGTATATCATAGATAAGGTCCATTGGCTCTCTTATGATCGTGGGAGGATCGATTGACACCTCTTTCCTCAAGGTTTTTTGGGCTATAACCCATTCTCCTAAATAGAACTCATGAATCTTAATAGATTCAGCAACGTGCAGAGTATTCACCAAGACCTCATTCCAAAAAGGGGCCCAAGTCACTTGAAATAGATCGACACTCATCAAAAAGCCAACGAAATACAAAAGAGTAAGATTATTTATAATATACCTTAGTAATGGTAGAAAAAAAACCACCTAAACTAAGAGAAAGAAAAATCAGCATACGGTGCCTTCCATGACTCCCGACACCACATCCTCCCCATGGAAACTATGACCTCATCCCTAGCAATAATATTGGAGGCAATGACAAGGAAGTGTGAAAAAGCCCAGAGTTACAAAAAGCATAAAAATCAATAGCCTGGTAAAAATCAAGCAAGAAATAAAAAGGTAACATTGACCTCCCAAACGATCATAGTCACGTGGATGTCGATCCCCTAGAACCTCGACATTTGGCCCATTGCCCAGTATGCGACATCCAAAGCAGCTCCACATAAGTCATATTGGCCCATCCAATCTAGATCCATCAATGAGCCATGATTTTCAGGTCAACATATCTTAGGTCATTGTACAGGAAAATGATAGATAGAATAATCAATAGACAGACTCTAGCACATTGATCAACAAAAAAAGGTGTTCAGATTCATGCTCTTTAGTAAAATGAGCAACCAGGATCTAGAAACCATCCCATTTGCATTAGTAGGAGGCCTAGCCCTAAGGAAAGTACCCAAAGCAGTCTTACTCTGAAGCTAATCATCAAAGGCAACTGGTCGCTCTTGAAACTATATCCTAGTCAAGCAGAGCCATTAAATGGGAGTCATTGTCATTTCACTACATAAAGGTGAAAATTATTTATGGTATCCCACCACCTCTCGGCGAGTGAAAACAAAAGGTTCTTGTTAGGAGTCCGCCGACAGTCCCGAAAGATGAACCGATGCAATCCAGTCCCATACCAGTGAATAACGATTCAAAAAGGACTCCACTTTCTCCAATTTTGATCTACCACCCCTTTAGTTATAGTACATGTAAAATTTTTACAATTTAATTTTTTACCTTTTATTATTATTACTCAAATATAATTCATATAAAAAAATTTATGAAAAAAATAGAGTGAATATGTGTGTGTGTGTGTGTGTGCAAAGAAGAAGAGGAGAGAAGCAAAATGGCAAAGAAGCTCTTCTATAATGCCCTTTTTATAGGCAAAAGGCGTGACATCGTACCACTAAATGTAGTTCAAACTTATCATATTCGTCTTCAACCAGACCAAATTTGCTAAGGGGGTAGCTATGAGCCCATATTTTTATACCTATAAATATGACCCGTCAATATGATCCCATAAACTCAAAATGGGCCTAAATTGGACTTAAAATGAACCCAAAAAGTTAGACAAATTGAAAAAAATCGGACCAAATCGGACCGGACATGGGCAGGAGGCCAGACTTACGTGCAATAAGCCTAGCGCATGTGTTACCAGGCTCATGCATGCCCTATGGTCTTAGCGCATGCTCAATGCCTTTTGTGTATGCACCAAATTCCTCATGTGCACTGGCTCTCACATGCGTGATGGCTCATTCGCATCTGCATCAACTTTTCCCCATGGGCAACCAACCCGAGCATGTGCGATTGTTTCTTGCTGAGCAAGCCAAATTTTTTCTATAAATAGGACTTTCCTATCATATTTTTAAAAAAAAATAACTTTTGCTCTATTATTCAACCAAATTTTACACTCATACCTCCTATAACCCGAACCTCTATCGAACCTTATACTCAGAATCACCTCTAAACACTTCAGATAGACTGCTCTTACATTGTTTCGAATTATTCGTCCATTTTAGAATGAGTTTCAATTGTGAACCCGGTTTATTATTATTTTATGTTATTATTTATTCTAACTTTTATTTTGATTTTTGTAAAATCGACATGGAGATCTGTTCCGGTTTCATTAAGTCATCTGGTTCTCCCATTCCGAAATGATGAAGAGTAAAGGTAAAATCTTAATCCTTTTGTTTTCTACTTTAAATCCAAAACCCGATTAGAATTTTCATAATAAAAATCATTTTTTTAATCAAAATCTGAATTGATTAAAAACTTACTGGTTAATATTTTTCATAAATAAAAACAATTAGTTTCTGTATCAAACTCTCAATTTCAATCAAACAACCCCCACCTTTTGTGAGAAAGGAGAACGACGTGGGGTTTGATTTCCATTCCACGAGATATGCCAACAAGTCAGTACAAGACTTCAACCCCACTTTTTTTTATTATTTTATTTATTTTTATTTTTTTATTTTATTTTATTTCAATTATATATTTGTTTATTTTCTTGTTATATTATCTTGATTATTTATCTGTTATAATGGCAATCGAGGCAATTCCTTCTTAACACACATTTGCTATTGGAGGAATCTGTCTAATTTTCTTCCTAACACGCCTGTTGTTAGTGGAGTAGATTTACCTTTTATTTTATTTTATTATTATTTGTATTGTTATATTTCTATTTTCTTTTATTATGTTATTTATATAAATGTTTATTCAAAAGGAAATGCGTACCCTTCATACACCTCATGGCTAGAAGAGGGATCCCCTCTATTTTTATTTTGTTTGTTTGTATTTTTAGTTCATTTAATCTTTTCATTTATTTATCAGTCATTGAGGATGTGTACTCTCCCTAGTACTGCCATGACTAGAGGAGAGATCGTTATTATTTTTATTTCATTGCTTTCTTTATTTGTATAATCATCATTCATACAATATCCTCCCATGCATCATTTTTAATCGTTATAATCATTCATGCACCATAATATAATGTCATGCATACACAAAATCTTTTTGACCAAATTCATATGATTTTAGAGCTAAAAGTGTAGAAAAATAAATATTTTTTCTAAAATTAAACTTGTATCAATCATGAGTCCCCAAATCTATTTTTTGGTTCAAGGCTTGTGTCTTTTCCAAATGGGCAAATCAATTTTTATGGAGTTAATATGAAAAAAGATTTTTTAATCACTAAGAAAATGAAATATTTTTCTAAAAAATTAAGCGGCGACTTACACACACTACGCACCTAATGAGCCCATAAGGTGTTCTCCTCACGTGAGACTCCATAACCGACGTCATACACAATCTATCCCTCCATGATTGGTTTCCTTAGGCCAAAAGCCCAAGGTACATTAGTGCTGTGAAGGTCGGGGCCTCACAATAACGTGCCACATCATTGAGCCTCACATGCCTGATGGATCTGTGGTAGATTTGTAACGAATCGAAAAGTTTGATAGTCAAATTAAAAATTATTCTAGTATGGGGTAGATTTGATAAATTGTGAATAGTTTGGTGTAAAATTGATGGTTTTGTCTTAATAATATGATTAGCTAAATCCCAAATCTAGGATTTAGGATGTATTTGTACAATGATATATATATATATATATATATATATATATATATTTGAACATTGAATTGAATGTCTTTAATTGATTTTGTACTTAATTCTAGTGTTTATTTGGCCAATGAATTCTAAATTTTAGAGTTTTAAACCAAAATAGCGAAGTTGAGATTTAATCTCTGATTGTGGAATTAATTAACTCAGAGTAGGAAATGGTTAGGGATAAAATTACTCCTAAGAGACATCATAACTAATTTCCATATTATTTAATGAGTTCTTTCTATTACCTAGTATCACAGAGGTAGTTATTACGGATGGATTAGATATTGGTAACTTGATGTGGGAGAGCTTTTTTCCTAGTTAAGAGAAATTAGATCTAGCATTCATATGTGAAGAAAGAGTCTAGAAAGTAAGTTAAAAATAATAATAAAGAGTTATACAATGAACCCTAAGTCCTTGGTGTTTGTTATAATTGAATTTCCTTTACTATTTATAATTACTTATTTAGTTTTAGCTTAATACTTAACTTGAATTTGATCATTCAAATAATAGTTGAAATATTAAATTGGTACTTGCATACCTTCCCTTGGGAGATGATACTTTGTACCCATTACTAGACTATAGGAATGATCTATACATTTGCATAAATGACCTCAAGTTTTGGGCATCATTATCGGGGATGGAAATTGTGCAATATCAAAAGTAGTTAATAAACTATTAATTTAGACATTCTTTTTAATTTTGTTTAATCTTTCCTTTCTTAATCTTTTGCACAGGTAGTTTTGGGGTTGTATGAGAAGTGATAAGAACGCTCAATTATTAGAGTACAACCCGAAAATTAAAAGCACCTGCGAGATTGAATGAGGAAAGAAGGAAAAGGTTAAGAAGAGAACATGAAGAGATAGAAATAGGAGGTCCCTTTGATGCCATTAATTATGAAGAAGAGGTAGACGATCAAAGAGAAGAGGAGGTAGCAATGGCAAAAGAAAAGACTTTTTGAATTATGCGCTGCCTTCTTCAACTACTTTGGTAGCATTGCAAGGCCAGCTGTAATTGCAAATAAATTTGAGTTGAAGCTAGCTATGATTCAGATGGTTAAATAGTCTCAATTTGGAGGAAGACTTATGGAGGACACTAATGCACATCTTTCTAACTTCTTAGAAATTTGTGACACTATTAAGGTGAATGGTGTTGCAGATGATGCTATTAGGTTGAGGCTTTTTCCATCCTCACTAAGGGATAAAGCAAAGATTTAATTACAGTCACAAGCATTAGGGTCTTCACAACTTGGGAAGGGTTGACCAAGGCTTTCTTAGATAAGTATTTCCCATTTGGAAAGACAACAAGGTTGAGAAATGAGATTATGAACTTCTCCATCTATGAGGGAGAGTAACTTTTTTAGGCTTGGGAGAGGCATCGCTGCAAAAGGAAATGTCCATACCATAGGATTCCATAGTGGACGATCATTCATTGATTTTACAATGGGCTGACACCTCAGCTTAGAAGTACAATTAATGCAGCAGTTAGAGGTAATTTTATGAAAAAGAATGAGGATGAGGCCGCTGAATTGATAGAAGAGATGGCTATCATTAGGCTAATGAGAGAGGTCTTACAATAAGAGTGGTTGGTGTATATGAAGTCGATAATGTGGCTATGCTGACTTCAGAGGTTGATGCTTTAACTAAGGCATTGGAAAGGGCTTGTGTGTTTGGTAATTCTCAACTTTTGATGGTTTGTGAGAGTTGTGGAGATAGGAACTCGACAGTTGAGTTTCAATGCTAAGAGCAAGCCAATTTTTTCAGTAATCCGCCAAGACAACAGAACAACCCATTCTCCAACACTTGCAATCCTAGTTGGAAAAACCATCCAAATTTTTCTTGGGGAAGGCAAGGTAATCAGAGGCAGACATATCAGAATAATTTTTAGTACAGGAATCAGCAACATGCACCTGCATAGCAAGAAAGCAAGTCTTCTCTTGAGGCATTTATAGAAAAATTCATTGGAGTTGTTATAAAACGTTTTGAGAAGTTGGAGAGGTAGGATGACAAGTTAGATAAAAAGGTTGATCAAATTTCTTCTCAAATTAGGAATTTGGGATACAAATGGGACAATTGGAAAATGCATTCAATGCTAGACCTCAAGGAGCTTTGCCAAGCAAACCTGAATTAATCCAAGGGAGCCTTGTAATACTATTTCTTTAAGTGGTGGTAGACATTTTGAAGATATTGTTCTAAAAAAAGTAAGGAAAGCTTTTTTATATATATTTTATACCTATAGGGAACTTTTGGATTAATGTTCTGGTTTTTTATGTATATTAATATATAAAAAGCAGAACATATATATATCCCTTGGTTGCAATTAGTTGACCATTCTACTAAAGGTGGGTAAGTTTTTTATTCTTATGGATTTTGTTGTGCTTGACATGGAAAAGGAAGTGAAGATTCCTCTAATACTGAGAAGACCATTTTTTACAACTGCTCGTGCCTTGATTAATGTGGAAGAAGGGACGCTTACCTTAAGAATGGGAGATGAAGCTAAGGTATTTAAGATGACTTGATCATCTAAAATTCCCACATCTGCTGCTATTGATTGTGGATTAATTGGTAAGAAAAATTCTTTTGAAAAATCCATGAAGAAAAGGTATTGTGACTTTGAGAGTCATCCACTTCTAACTAAACGACGTTAAAGAAGTGCTTTTTGGGAAACAACCCAATTTTTTAAACTTTTTCTAGTTAATTTTTGAGATTTTTTAAATTCGTTTAAAACTTTTATTATGTTTTTATATATTTTTATGAGTGTTGAGTAATTGAGATTTGGAAAAAAAAAATTGAAGTTTATTTTGTAGAGTAGCATAAGCTAGTTAAAATTTTAGCAAAGGCTGTGCATAGAAAGACGATACTGCCTAAAAGGAGCTTCAAAACAATTATGCACAGTAGCATAAAAATTTTTTTAAATCACTCCAATTGAACTTTTTCTTTGAAGTCTTAATAATAATGAAAAGATGGTGTGCTTTTTCAAATTATTGGATATTATACTAACAATAATTAAAATTTAAAATTTTCTAGCCATGCCTGTTGCTAGCAAAACTAAGATATCAAATGCATAGTAACAAAATCTCCAGATAACTCAAATACGATAAGAGCGGAATTGAGGCAGTTGTAACTCAAAAATTGACTGCTTTGCTCTTTAAAATTTTATACACAAAAGAAGTATAGCGAGAAAGAAGCCTGAAGATTATTATTAATCAATCACATTTATATATATCACAAATTGGCATTTACATGATAATGAATGAAAAAATTGGGTAACACATCTCACAAAGGATTAAAATACAAAAGGCCAAAAAACAAGCCATTAAACACAAAAAAATCAAAAAAATAAAACCACAGCCATTAGTGGTATTCTACAAGGTTTTAAAAACTACTGCTAGTGGAATGTTAAGAACATGACCATGATTTCCAAATAGTCCAATCCTTCCATAGCTAGCAGCAGAATTGTTCATAGTTGCATTGATGAGAATATAAAGCACTTGCTTCTCTCCACTGCCAATAGAGAAGTGAGTTGGAGCCACCTTTACTGACACCCCATAAGGAGCACTCCAGCCGACACTATATGTCTCATTGCCTGCAATGTTAGTCACTGTTCTTTGAACTATCCGTGACTGATATAGTTTGGTGATCGTAATCGAAGGTAAGTTAAGGTCAGTTCCGTTGATGGTTGAATTATAGTTCCAACAATTTTGGCCTGTGTAGTTGAACACTACAGGACTAGATCCATTAATGCCACAAAGAAATGACATATAGTCATCAAAACCTGCAGAACACAACACATAATATTAAGAATCATGGAAAGAATTTATACAAGTAACTTAATGGACCACAATATGAAAAGAAAAAAAAAAGGAAGATATTGACAATTTTAATGTCTGAATTTGGCATAATTTAACAATTGAGTGTGTAAACTTGCAAAAGTTACAATTAAGCGTTTGAACTTATAAAAAACAACAAATAAGTGTTTTATCAGAATTTATCGAGAATTTGCTGATGTCATCCATTTTTTCTCATGCATTTGTTTACCAAATTAGCAGTAAATCCGGTAAAAACACTTGTTTGTTGTTTTTTTTTACGAGTTCAGACACTTAATTGTCACTTTTACAAGTTCACATACTCAATTGTATCAAGTTTAGACACTATTTGTTCAAATTCCCATGGTCAAAGAGGATATAATGACCTTTCCATTGGGTTCAGTAGTTATAGATGTGAAAAAAGATCACATAATGAATGCAAAATAATATTCAACAGTTAGAGATGGCAGCATAGGTGACAAAGTCCACAATGACTTACTGGTATAAAAAATCAGACCAGGATCAAGAGCTGCTGTTGCATTCACAAAACCATTGCCCATATCAAATGGTGTTGCTGGAGATTGATTCTGTTCTGGGTTAGCATAAGCACGTTGAGCCATTATTGGACCACCATTCTTGTCAAATAAAGAAGCTGTTGTGGAGAGTGCAGACGCTATTGCCGAAGGACTGAAACCGGGGAACTTTTGCTTAATCAGTGCAGCAAGTCCAGCAACATGAGGAGCAGCCATGCTTGTCCCAGACATCATTGCAAAGTTCTCACCTGGAGGATTAAGTTCAGATGTTTCAACTTAGATAAACTCTCACAGGATCATTTATGCAACAATTGTTTGTTGTGTGTTTTTATTTGTACCTTGGAATTCTACTGAGTCGGTTCCAAGAGAACTCCAAGCAGCCCATATAGAATTCCCGGGAGCTACGAGATTAGGCTTCATAATGTCAGCATCATCAAGGAAACTGTCTTCTGGATCTGGTCCTCTAGCAGAGTAAAACATAACTACTGGAGCAGATTTGCTGTAATTGGCTTTCAGTCCACCTGAAATGCAGGCAACTGCCCCAAATCTGACGATTTTCTTTCCGTCAATCTCCAAAGAAGAATTGTAGTATTTAAGTAAAATCTGCCCCAAGAATTATGAAAGCATCAGTAAATTCCTTTTTAGCAAGTGTGAGCAAGTGAATGTGAGAGAAATCAATCCAAAATTCATGGCTAAGCTCAAGCAGAAGTTTCCAAACAAAAGAAAGTGAAAATATTTTTTTCTTCCATCAACACTTGGCCTTCATATATGAAGTATAAAACTAACAAAAAGAAAATGCATATGTCAACACAAGACAGAAAATCTTCACCTTAGAGTCATCAGGGGATGGAATTATGATCCCAGGCATCCTCATTGGAATCGGATTAAGCCGAAAACCAATCACAAAAGGATCCATATAGAACACAACACCAGCAGCACTGAGGTTTTTAGCTGTTTCTAAGGCTTGTTTGATGGTGGAGAGCCCGAGCACAAATCGAATTGAATAACTACATATCAAGAGGTTCCCTTGGACCAAATCCTTATCGAAGTTACAGGAATCTTGGCATTCACCCACATACGTATCAGTGGTAACCATTGTCTCATTATTCAAAGCATGAAATGCAGATATCAGTGTGTATGAAGTACCTTTTGTTCCCGCTAAACAAAAAACAAAGTATGTTAGTCTCTTTTACTATGGCATTAAGTACTAATTATCCAAGACTAGACTGTTAATTTAATAGCATGAGTAATAGGAATAATGATGAGAACATGGCTCGGTCCGTCATAAGCTATATGTGAGAATTCAATTACTCATCATGCATTAGATGCAAATATATATATACTAAGAAAAATGGACCACAAAATGCTGCACTGTTGGAAGGATTATGCGAAACTACAGAACTCTCTTAAAGCTGAACTCAGACACACACAAAATGACTTTATTTCACCAATGGTGATTAAATAATTTGCAGCACGTTGAGAGTCAATTTTAATTTTGTTTCGAATCAATAAGTTCGCTACTGATTATCATTATTATTGTAAAGATTTTAGCCAAATTTTTGTACACTAAGAAAGAGCCTAATTTAAATTGTAAAACCAGATTAGAAAATTTTTATTAAGCAATAATATAAAATTTTTGGGTGAAATTCTATCAAGTCTTGCAATATTTACATGGTCAAAACATAGTTAAAGCTTCAGTTATTTTGTTAATAAAAATTTAATTTCTATGACCATGTTGAAGTAAATGATTTGATTAGGGAACACGCACAAGAAAAAAAAAATCATCTGTAGGTAATTTTCAAAAAAGAAAATTGATTAAGTATACATTTCCTTTGCTTGTTCTTAAATGTAAAAACCACAAGGTTTACATGAAAAAGCTCGAGCACATTGCACTTCCGAATATTCAAAATGTTGATTTCTTTTTTATTTTTAACAGAAAAAAATAATCTTTTTCCTTATATTACAATTATTCTACCAACCTATTATCAATCATTCTTTCTGCATCTTCACATGCAAGAT